>CAVMGF010000057.1:0-45369 GCA_963680875.1 Bathymodiolus brooksi
AATATCCTAAGAGATTTCCAGGGTGGAGGAGGGCTTGTGGAATGAGTGTTTTAATATCCTAAGAGATTTCCAGGGTGGAGGAGGGCTTGTGGAATGAGTGTTTTAATATCCTAAGAGATTTCCAGGGTGGAGGAGGGCTTGTGGAATGAGTGTTTTAATATCCTAAGAGATTTCCAGGGTGGAGGAGGGCTTGTGGAATGAGTGTTTTAATATCCTAAGAGATTTCCAGGGTGGAGGAGGGCTTGTGGAATGAGTGTTTTAATATCCTAAGAGATTTCCAGGGTGGAGGAGGGCTTGTGGAATGAGTGTTTTAATATCCTAAGAGATTTCCAGGGTGGAGGAGGGCTTGTGGAATGAGTGTTTTAATATCCTAAGAGATTTCCAGGGTGGAGGAGGGCTTGTGGAATGAGTGTTTTAATATCCTAAGAGATTTCCAGGGGTGGAGGAGGCTTGTGGAATGAGTGTTTTAATATCCTAAGAGATTTCCAGGGTGGAGGAGGGCTTGTGGAATGAGTGTTTTAATATCCTAAGAGATTTCCAGGGTGGAGGAGGGCTTGTGGAATGAGTGTTTTAATATCCTAAGAGATTTCCAGGGTGGAGGAGGGCTTGTGGAATGAGTGTTTTAATATCCTAAGAGATTTCCAGGGTGGAGGAGGGCTTGTGGAATGAGTGTTTTAATATCCTAAGAGATTTCCAGGGTGGAGGAGGGCTTGTGGAATGAGTGTTTTAATATCCTAAGAGATTTCCAGGGTGGAGGAGGGCTTGTGGAATGAGTGTTTTAATATCCTAAGAGATTTCCAGGGTGGAGGAGGGCTTGTGGAATGAGTGTTTTAATATCCTAAGAGATTTCCAGGGTGGAGGAGGGCTTGTGGAATGAGTGTTTTAATATCCTAAGAGATTTCCAGGGTGGAGGAGGGCTTGTGGAATGAGTGTTTTAATATCCTAAGAGATTTCCAGGGTGGAGGAGGGCTTGTGGAATGAGTGTTTTAATATCCTAAGAGATTTCCAGGGTGGAGGAGGGCTTGTGGAATGAGTGTTTTAATATCCTAAGAGATTTCCAGGGTGGAGGAGGGCTTGTGGAATGAGTGTTTTAATATCCTAAGAGATTTCCAGGGTGGAGGAGGGCTTGTGGAATGAGTGTTTTAATATCCTAAGAGATTTCCAGGGTGGAGGAGGGCTTGTGGAATGAGTGTTTTAATATCCTAAGAGATTTCCAGGGTGGAGGAGGGCTTGTGGAATGAGTGTTTTAATATCCTAAGAGATTTCCAGGGTGGAGGAGGGCTTGTGGAATGAGTGTTTTAATATCCTAAGAGATTTCCAGGGTGGAGGAGGGCTTGTGGAATGAGTGTTTTAATATCCTAAGAGATTTCCAGGGTGGAGGAGGGCTTGTGGAATGAGTGTTTTAATATCCTAAGAGATTTCCAGGGTGGAGGAGGGCTTGTGGAATGAGTGTTTTAATATCCTAAGAGATTTCCAGGGTGGAGGAGGGCTTGTGGAATGAGTGTTTTAATATCCTAAGAGATTTCCAGGGTGGAGGAGGGCTTGTGGAATGAGTGTTTTAATATCCTAAGAGATTTCCAGGGTGGAGGAGGGCTTGTGGAATGAGTGTTTTAATATCCTAAGAGATTTCCAGGGTGGAGGAGGGCTTGTGGAATGAGTGTTTTAATATCCTAAGAGATTTCCAGGGTGGAGGAGGGCTTGTGGAATGAGTGTTTTAATATCCTAAGAGATTTCCAGGGTGGAGGAGGGCTTGTGGAATGAGTGTTTTAATATCCTAAGAGATTTCCAGGGTGGAGGAGGGCTTGTGGAATGAGTGTTTTAATATAGATTTCCAGGGTGGAGGAGGGCTTGTGGAATGAGTGTTTAATATCCTAAGAGATTTCAGGGGGGGGGGGGTGGAGGAGGGGCTTGTGGAATGAGTGTTTTAATATCCAAGAGATTTCCAGGGTGGAGAGGGCTTGGGAATTATCCTATTCAAATTCCGATATGAGATTTCCAGGGTGGAGGAGGGCTTGTGGAATGAGTGTTTTAATATCCTAAGAGATTTCCAGGGTGGAGGAGGGCTTGTGGAATTAGTGTTTTAATATCCTAAGAGATTTCCAGGGTGGAGGAGGCTTGTGGAATGAGTGTTTTAATATCCTAAGATTTCCAGGGTGAGGAGGGGCTTGTGGAATGAGTGTTTTAATATCCTAAGAGATTTCCAGGGTGGAGGAGGGCTTGTGGAATGAGTGTTTTAATATCCTAAGAGATTTCCAGGGTGGAGGAGGGCTTGTGGAATGAGTGTTTTAATATCCTAAGAGATTTCCAGGGTGGAGGAGGGCTTGTGGAATGAGTGTTTTAATATCCTAAGAGATTTCCAGGGTGGAGGAGGGCTTGTGGAATGAGTGTTTTAATATCCTAAGAGATTTCCAGGGTGGAGGAGGGCTTGTGGAATGAGTGTTTTAATATCCTAAGAGATTTCCAGGGTGGAGGAGGGCTTGTGGAATGAGTGTTTTAATATCCTAAGAGATTTCCAGGGTGGAGGAGGGCTTGTGGAATGAGTGTTTTAATATCCTAAGAGATTTCCAGGGTGGAGGAGGGCTTGTGGAATGAGTGTTTTAATATCCTAAGAGATTTCCAGGGTGGAGGAGGGCTTGTGGAATGAGTGTTTTAATATCCTAAGAGATTTCCAGGGTGGAGGAGGGCTTGTGGAATGAGTGTTTTAATATCCTAAGAGATTTCCAGGGTGGAGGAGGGCTTGTGGAATGAGTGTTTTAATATCCTAAGAGATTTCCAGGGTGGAGGAGGGCTTGTGGAATGAGTGTTTTAATATCCTAAGAGATTTCCAGGGTGGAGGAGGGCTTGTGGAATGAGTGTTTTAATATCCTAAGAGATTTCCAGGGTGGAGGAGGGCTTGTGGAATGAGTGTTTTAATATCCTAAGAGATTTCCAGGGTGGAGGAGGGCTTGTGGAATGAGTGTTTTAATATCCTAAGAGATTTCCAGGGTGGAGGAGGGCTTGTGGAATGAGTGTTTTAATATCCTAAGAGATTTCCAGGGTGGAGGAGGGCTTGTGGAATGAGTGTTTTAATATCCTAAGAGATTTCCAGGGTGGAGGAGGGCTTGTGGAATGAGTGTTTTAATATCCTAAGAGATTTCCAGGGTGGAGGAGGGCTTGTGGAATGAGTGTTTTAATATCCTAAGAGATTTCCAGGGTGGAGGAGGGCTTGTGGAATGAGTGTTTTAATATCCTAAGAGATTTCCAGGGTGGAGGAGGGCTTGTGGAATGAGTGTTTTAATATCCTAAGAGATTTCCAGGGTGGAGGAGGGCTTGTGGAATGAGTGTTTTAATATCCTAAGAGATTTCCAGGGTGGAGGAGGGCTTGTGGAATGAGTGTTTTAATATCCTAAGAGATTTCCAGGGTGGAGGAGGGCTTGTGGAATGAGTGTTTTAATATCCTAAGAGATTTCCAGGGTGGAGGAGGGCTTGTGGAATGAGTGTTTTAATATCCTAAGAGATTTCCAGGGTGGAGGAGGGCTTGTGGAATGAGTGTTTTAATATCCTAAGAGATTTCCAGGGTGGAGGAGGGCTTGTGGAATGAGTGTTTTAAT
The DNA here is from genome assembly GCA_963680875.1 of Bathymodiolus brooksi. NCBI lineage: Eukaryota > Metazoa > Mollusca > Bivalvia > Mytilida > Modiolidae > Bathymodiolus > Bathymodiolus brooksi. Next base: position 3,591 of record CAVMGF010000057.1, read on the forward strand.
ATCCTAAGAGATTTCCAGGGTGGAGGAGGGCTTGTGGAATGAGTGTTTTAATATCCTAAGAGATTTCCAGGGTGGAGGAGGGCTTGTGGAATGAGTGTTTTAATATCCTAAGAGATTTCCAGGGTGGAGGAGGGCTTGTGGAATGAGTGTTTTAATATCCTAAGAGATTTCCAGGGTGGAGGAGGGCTTGTGGAATGAGTGTTTTAATATCCTAAGAGATTTCCAGGGTGGAGGAGGGCTTGTGGAATGAGTGTTTTAATATCCTAAGAGATTTCCAGGGTGGAGGAGGGCTTGTGGAATGAGTGTTTTAATATCCTAAGAGATTTCCAGGGTGGAGGAGGGCTTGTGGAATGAGTGTTTTAATATCCTAAGAGATTTCCAGGGTGGAGGAGGGCTTGTGGAATGAGTGTTTTAATATCCTAAGAGATTTCCAGGGTGGAGGAGGGCTTGTGGAATGAGTGTTTTAATATCCTAAGAGATTTCCAGGGTGGAGGAGGGCTTGTGGAATGAGTGTTTTAATATCCTAAGAGATTTCCAGGGTGGAGGAGGGCTTGTGGAATGAGTGTTTTAATATCCTAAGAGATTTCCAGGGTGGAGGAGGGCTTGTGGAATGAGTGTTTTAATATCCTAAGAGATTTCCAGGGTGGAGGAGGGCTTGTGGAATGAGTGTTTTAATATCCTAAGAGATTTCCAGGGTGGAGGAGGGCTTGTGGAATGAGTGTTTTAATATCCTAAGAGATTTCCAGGGTGGAGGAGGGCTTGTGGAATGAGTGTTTTAATATCCTAAGAGATTTCCAGGGTGGAGGAGGGCTTGTGGAATGAGTGTTTTAATATCCTAAGAGATTTCCAGGGTGGAGGAGGGCTTGTGGAATGAGTGTTTTAATATCCTAAGAGATTTCCAGGGTGGAGGAGGGCTTGTGGAATGAGTGTTTTAATATCCTAAGAGATTTCCAGGGTGGAGGAGGGCTTGTGGAATGAGTGTTTTAATATCCTAAGAGATTTCCAGGGTGGAGGAGGGCTTGTGGAATGAGTGTTTTAATATCCTAAGAGATTTCCAGGGTGGAGGAGGGCTTGTGGAATGAGTGTTTTAATATCCTAAGAGATTTCCAGGGTGGAGGAGGGCTTGTGGAATGAGTGTTTTAATATCCTAAGAGATTTCCAGGGTGGAGGAGGGCTTGTGGAATGAGTGTTTTAATATCCTAAGAGATTTCCAGGGTGGAGGAGGGCTTGTGGAATGAGTGTTTTAATATCCTAAGAGATTTCCAGGGTGGAGGAGGGCTTGTGGAATGAGTGTTTTAATATCCTAAGAGATTTCCAGGGTGGAGGAGGGCTTGTGGAATGAGTGTTTTAATATCCTAAGAGATTTCCAGGGTGGAGGAGGGCTTGTGGAATGAGTGTTTTAATATCCTAAGAGATTTCCAGGGTGGAGGAGGGCTTGTGGAATGAGTGTTTTAATATCCTAAGAGATTTCCAGGGTGGAGGAGGGCTTGTGGAATGAGTGTTTTAATATCCTAAGAGATTTCCAGGGTGGAGGAGGGCTTGTGGAATGAGTGTTTTAATATCCTAAGAGATTTCCAGGGTGGAGGAGGGCTTGTGGAATGAGTGTTTTAATATCCTAAGAGATTTCCAGGGTGGAGGAGGGCTTGTGGAATGAGTGTTTTAATATCCTAAGAGATTTCCAGGGTGGAGGAGGGCTTGTGGAATGAGTGTTTTAATATCCTAAGAGATTTCCAGGGTGGAGGAGGGCTTGTGGAATGAGTGTTTTAATATCCTAAGAGATTTCCAGGGTGGAGGAGGGCTTGTGGAATGAGTGTTTTAATATCCTAAGAGATTTCCAGGGTGGAGGAGGGCTTGTGGAATGAGTGTTTTAATATCCTAAGAGATTTCCAGGGTGGAGGAGGGCTTGTGGAATGAGTGTTTTAATATCCTAAGAGATTTCCAGGGTGGAGGAGGGCTTGTGGAATGAGTGTTTTAATATCCTAAGAGATTTCCAGGGTGGAGGAGGGCTTGTGGAATGAGTGTTTTAATATCCTAAGAGATTTCCAGGGTGGAGGAGGGCTTGTGGAATGAGTGTTTTAATATCCTAAGAGATTTCCAGGGTGGAGGAGGGCTTGTGGAATGAGTGTTTTAATATCCTAAGAGATTTCCAGGGTGGAGGAGGGCTTGTGGAATGAGTGTTTTAATATCCTAAGAGATTTCCAGGGTGGAGGAGGGCTTGTGGAATGAGTGTTTTAATATCCTAAGAGATTTCCAGGGTGGAGGAGGGCTTGTGGAATGAGTGTTTTAATATCCTAAGAGATTTCCAGGGTGGAGGAGGGCTTGTGGAATGAGTGTTTTAATATCCTAAGAGATTTCCAGGGTGGAGGAGGGCTTGTGGAATGAGTGTTTTAATATCCTAAGAGATTTCCAGGGTGGAGGAGGGCTTGTGGAATGAGTGTTTTAATATCCTAAGAGATTTCCAGGGTGGAGGAGGGCTTGTGGAATGAGTGTTTTAATATCCTAAGAGATTTCCAGGGTGGAGGAGGGCTTGTGGAATGAGTGTTTTAATATCCTAAGAGATTTCCAGGGTGGAGGAGGGCTTGTGGAATGAGTGTTTTAATATCCTAAGAGATTTCCAGGGTGGAGGAGGGCTTGTGGAATGAGTGTTTTAATATCCTAAGAGATTTCCAGGGTGGAGGAGGGCTTGTGGAATGAGTGTTTTAATATCCTAAGAGATTTCCAGGGTGGAGGAGGGCTTGTGGAATGAGTGTTTTAATATCCTAAGAGATTTCCAGGGTGGAGGAGGGCTTGTGGAATGAGTGTTTTAATATCCTAAGAGATTTCCAGGGTGGAGGAGGGCTTGTGGAATGAGTGTTTTAATATCCTAAGAGATTTCCAGGGTGGAGGAGGGCTTGTGGAATGAGTGTTTTAATATCCTAAGAGATTTCCAGGGTGGAGGAGGGCTTGTGGAATGAGTGTTTTAATATCCTAAGAGATTTCCAGGGTGGAGGAGGGCTTGTGGAATGAGTGTTTTAATATCCTAAGAGATTTCCAGGGTGGAGGAGGGCTTGTGGAATGAGTGTTTTAATATCCTAAGAGATTTCCAGGGTGGAGGAGGGCTTGTGGAATGAGTGTTTTAATATCCTAAGAGATTTCCAGGGTGGAGGAGGGCTTGTGGAATGAGTGTTTTAATATCCTAAGAGATTTCCAGGGTGGAGGAGGGCTTGTGGAATGAGTGTTTTAATATCCTAAGAGATTTCCAGGGTGGAGGAGGGCTTGTGGAATGAGTGTTTTAATATCCTAAGAGATTTCCAGGGTGGAGGAGGGCTTGTGGAATGAGTGTTTTAATATCCTAAGAGATTTCCAGGGTGGAGGAGGGCTTGTGGAATGAGTGTTTTAATATCCTAAGAGATTTCCAGGGTGGAGGAGGGCTTGTGGAATGAGTGTTTTAATATCCTAAGAGATTTCCAGGGTGGAGGAGGGCTTGTGGAATGAGTGTTTTAATATCCTAAGAGATTTCCAGGGTGGAGGAGGGCTTGTGGAATGAGTGTTTTAATATCCTAAGAGATTTCCAGGGTGGAGGAGGGCTTGTGGAATGAGTGTTTTAATATCCTAAGAGATTTCCAGGGTGGAGGAGGGCTTGTGGAATGAGTGTTTTAATATCCTAAGAGATTTCCAGGGTGGAGGAGGGCTTGTGGAATGAGTGTTTTAATATCCTAAGAGATTTCCAGGGTGGAGGAGGGCTTGTGGAATGAGTGTTTTAATATCCTAAGAGATTTCCAGGGTGGAGGAGGGCTTGTGGAATGAGTGTTTTAATATCCTAAGAGATTTCCAGGGTGGAGGAGGGCTTGTGGAATGAGTGTTTTAATATCCTAAGAGATTTCCAGGGTGGAGGAGGGCTTGTGGAATGAGTGTTTTAATATCCTAAGAGATTTCCAGGGTGGAGGAGGGCTTGTGGAATGAGTGTTTTAATATCCTAAGAGATTTCCAGGGTGGAGGAGGGCTTGTGGAATGAGTGTTTTAATATCCTAAGAGATTTCCAGGGTGGAGGAGGGCTTGTGGAATGAGTGTTTTAATATCCTAAGAGATTTCCAGGGTGGAGGAGGGCTTGTGGAATGAGTGTTTTAATATCCTAAGAGATTTCCAGGGTGGAGGAGGGCTTGTGGAATGAGTGTTTTAATATCCTAAGAGATTTCCAGGGTGGAGGAGGGCTTGTGGAATGAGTGTTTTAATATCCTAAGAGATTTCCAGGGTGGAGGAGGGCTTGTGGAATGAGTGTTTTAATATCCTAAGAGATTTCCAGGGTGGAGGAGGGCTTGTGGAATGAGTGTTTTAATATCCTAAGAGATTTCCAGGGTGGAGGAGGGCTTGTGGAATGAGTGTTTTAATATCCTAAGAGATTTCCAGGGTGGAGGAGGGCTTGTGGAATGAGTGTTTTAATATCCTAAGAGATTTCCAGGGTGGAGGAGGGCTTGTGGAATGAGTGTTTTAATATCCTAAGAGATTTCCAGGGTGGAGGAGGGCTTGTGGAATGAGTGTTTTAATATCCTAAGAGATTTCCAGGGTGGAGGAGGGCTTGTGGAATGAGTGTTTTAATATCCTAAGAGATTTCCAGGGTGGAGGAGGGCTTGTGGAATGAGTGTTTTAATATCCTAAGAGATTTCCAGGGTGGAGGAGGGCTTGTGGAATGAGTGTTTTAATATCCTAAGAGATTTCCAGGGTGGAGGAGGGCTTGTGGAATGAGTGTTTTAATATCCTAAGAGATTTCCAGGGTGGAGGAGGGCTTGTGGAATGAGTGTTTTAATATCCTAAGAGATTTCCAGGGTGGAGGAGGGCTTGTGGAATGAGTGTTTTAATATCCTAAGAGATTTCCAGGGTGGAGGAGGGCTTGTGGAATGAGTGTTTTAATATCCTAAGAGATTTCCAGGGTGGAGGAGGGCTTGTGGAATGAGTGTTTTAATATCCTAAGAGATTTCCAGGGTGGAGGAGGGCTTGTGGAATGAGTGTTTTAATATCCTAAGAGATTTCCAGGGTGGAGGAGGGCTTGTGGAATGAGTGTTTTAATATCCTAAGAGATTTCCAGGGTGGAGGAGGGCTTGTGGAATGAGTGTTTTAATATCCTAAGAGATTTCCAGGGTGGAGGAGGGCTTGTGGAATGAGTGTTTTAATATCCTAAGAGATTTCCAGGGTGGAGGAGGGCTTGTGGAATGAGTGTTTTAATATCCTAAGAGATTTCCAGGGTGGAGGAGGGCTTGTGGAATGAGTGTTTTAATATCCTAAGAGATTTCCAGGGTGGAGGAGGGCTTGTGGAATGAGTGTTTTAATATCCTAAGAGATTTCCAGGGTGGAGGAGGGCTTGTGGAATGAGTGTTTTAATATCCTAAGAGATTTCCAGGGTGGAGGAGGGCTTGTGGAATGAGTGTTTTAATATCCTAAGAGATTTCCAGGGTGGAGGAGGGCTTGTGGAATGAGTGTTTTAATATCCTAAGAGATTTCCAGGGTGGAGGAGGGCTTGTGGAATGAGTGTTTTAATATCCTAAGAGATTTCCAGGGTGGAGGAGGGCTTGTGGAATGAGTGTTTTAATATCCTAAGAGATTTCCAGGGTGGAGGAGGGCTTGTGGAATGAGTGTTTTAATATCCTAAGAGATTTCCAGGGTGGAGGAGGGCTTGTGGAATGAGTGTTTTAATATCCTAAGAGATTTCCAGGGTGGAGGAGGGCTTGTGGAATGAGTGTTTTAATATCCTAAGAGATTTCCAGGGTGGAGGAGGGCTTGTGGAATGAGTGTTTTAATATCCTAAGAGATTTCCAGGGTGGAGGAGGGCTTGTGGAATGAGTGTTTTAATATCCTAAGAGATTTCCAGGGTGGAGGAGGGCTTGTGGAATGAGTGTTTTAATATCCTAAGAGATTTCCAGGGTGGAGGAGGGCTTGTGGAATGAGTGTTTTAATATCCTAAGAGATTTCCAGGGTGGAGGAGGGCTTGTGGAATGAGTGTTTTAATATCCTAAGAGATTTCCAGGGTGGAGGAGGGCTTGTGGAATGAGTGTTTTAATATCCTAAGAGATTTCCAGGGTGGAGGAGGGCTTGTGGAATGAGTGTTTTAATATCCTAAGAGATTTCCAGGGTGGAGGAGGGCTTGTGGAAGGCGTAGAGTGTTTTAATATCCTAAGAGATTTCCAGGGTGGAGGAGGGCTTGTGGAATGAGTGTTTTAATATCCTAAGAGATTTCCAGGGTGGAGGAGGGCTTGTGGAATGAGTGTTTTAATATCCTAAGAGATTTCCAGGGTGGAGGAGGGCTTGTGGAATGAGTGTTTTAATATCCTAAGAGATTTCCAGGGTGGAGGAGGGCTTGTGGAATGAGTGTTTTAATATCCTAAGAGATTTCCAGGGTGGAGGAGGGCTTGTGGAATGAGTGTTTTAATATCCTAAGAGATTTCCAGGGTGGAGGAGGGCTTGTGGAATGAGTGTTTTAATATCCTAAGAGATTTCCAGGGTGGAGGAGGGCTTGTGGAATGAGTGTTTTAATATCCTAAGAGATTTCCAGGGTGGAGGAGGGCTTGTGGAATGAGTGTTTTAATATCCTAAGAGATTTCCAGGGTGGAGGAGGGCTTGTGGAATGAGTGTTTTAATATCCTAAGAGATTTCCAGGGTGGAGGAGGGCTTGTGGAATGAGTGTTTTAATATCCTAAGAGATTTCCAGGGTGGAGGAGGGCTTGTGGAATGAGTGTTTTAATATCCTAAGAGATTTCCAGGGTGGAGGAGGGCTTGTGGAATGAGTGTTTTAATATCCTAAGAGATTTCCAGGGTGGAGGAGGGCTTGTGGAATGAGTGTTTTAATATCCTAAGAGATTTCCAGGGTGGAGGAGGGCTTGTGGAATGAGTGTTTTAATATCCTAAGAGATTTCCAGGGTGGAGGAGGGCTTGTGGAATGAGTGTTTTAATATCCTAAGAGATTTCCAGGGTGGAGGAGGGCTTGTGGAATGAGTGTTTTAATATCCTAAGAGATTTCCAGGGTGGAGGAGGGCTTGTGGAATGAGTGTTTTAATATCCTAAGAGATTTCCAGGGTGGAGGAGGGCTTGTGGAATGAGTGTTTTAATATCCTAAGAGATTTCCAGGGTGGAGGAGGGCTTGTGGAATGAGTGTTTTAATATCCTAAGAGATTTCCAGGGTGGAGGAGGGCTTGTGGAATGAGTGTTTTAATATCCTAAGAGATTTCCAGGGTGGAGGAGGGCTTGTGGAATGAGTGTTTTAATATCCTAAGAGATTTCCAGGGTGGAGGAGGGCTTGTGGAATGAGTGTTTTAATATCCTAAGAGATTTCCAGGGTGGAGGAGGGCTTGTGGAATGAGTGTTTTAATATCCTAAGAGATTTCCAGGGTGGAGGAGGGCTTGTGGAATGAGTGTTTTAATATCCTAAGAGATTTCCAGGGTGGAGGAGGGCTTGTGGAATGAGTGTTTTAATATCCTAAGAGATTTCCAGGGTGGAGGAGGGCTTGTGGAATGAGTGTTTTAATATCCTAAGAGATTTCCAGGGTGGAGGAGGGCTTGTGGAATGAGTGTTTTAATATCCTAAGAGATTTCCAGGGTGGAGGAGGGCTTGTGGAATGAGTGTTTTAATATCCTAAGAGATTTCCAGGGTGGAGGAGGGCTTGTGGAATGAGTGTTTTAATATCCTAAGAGATTTCCAGGGTGGAGGAGGGCTTGTGGAATGAGTGTTTTAATATCCTAAGAGATTTCCAGGGTGGAGGAGGGCTTGTGGAATGAGTGTTTTAATATCCTAAGAGATTTCCAGGGTGGAGGAGGGCTTGTGGAATGAGTGTTTTAATATCCTAAGAGATTTCCAGGGTGGAGGAGGGCTTGTGGAATGAGTGTTTTAATATCCTAAGAGATTTCCAGGGTGGAGGAGGGCTTGTGGAATGAGTGTTTTAATATCCTAAGAGATTTCCAGGGTGGAGGAGGGCTTGTGGAATGAGTGTTTTAATATCCTAAGAGATTTCCAGGGTGGAGGAGGGCTTGTGGAATGAGTGTTTTAATATCCTAAGAGATTTCCAGGGTGGAGGAGGGCTTGTGGAATGAGTGTTTTAATATCCTAAGAGATTTCCAGGGTGGAGGAGGGCTTGTGGAATGAGTGTTTTAATATCCTAAGAGATTTCCAGGGTGGAGGAGGGCTTGTGGAATGAGTGTTTTAATATCCTAAGAGATTTCCAGGGTGGAGGAGGGCTTGTGGAATGAGTGTTTTAATATCCTAAGAGATTTCCAGGGTGGAGGAGGGCTTGTGGAATGAGTGTTTTAATATCCTAAGAGATTTCCAGGGTGGAGGAGGGCTTGTGGAATGAGTGTTTTAATATCCTAAGAGATTTCCAGGGTGGAGGAGGGCTTGTGGAATGAGTGTTTTAATATCCTAAGAGATTTCCAGGGTGGAGGAGGGCTTGTGGAATGAGTGTTTTAATATCCTAAGAGATTTCCAGGGTGGAGGAGGGCTTGTGGAATGAGTGTTTTAATATCCTAAGAGATTTCCAGGGTGGAGGAGGGCTTGTGGAATGAGTGTTTTAATATCCTAAGAGATTTCCAGGGTGGAGGAGGGCTTGTGGAATGAGTGTTTTAATATCCTAAGAGATTTCCAGGGTGGAGGAGGGCTTGTGGAATGAGTGTTTTAATATCCTAAGAGATTTCCAGGGTGGAGGAGGGCTTGTGGAATGAGTGTTTTAATATCCTAAGAGATTTCCAGGGTGGAGGAGGGCTTGTGGAATGAGTGTTTTAATATCCTAAGAGATTTCCAGGGTGGAGGAGGGCTTGTGGAATGAGTGTTTTAATATCCTAAGAGATTTCCAGGGTGGAGGAGGGCTTGTGGAATGAGTGTTTTAATATCCTAAGAGATTTCCAGGGTGGAGGAGGGCTTGTGGAATGAGTGTTTTAATATCCTAAGAGATTTCCAGGGTGGAGGAGGGCTTGTGGAATGAGTGTTTTAATATCCTAAGAGATTTCCAGGGTGGAGGAGGGCTTGTGGAATGAGTGTTTTAATATCCTAAGAGATTTCCAGGGTGGAGGAGGGCTTGTGGAATGAGTGTTTTAATATCCTAAGAGATTTCCAGGGTGGAGGAGGGCTTGTGGAATGAGTGTTTTAATATCCTAAGAGATTTCCAGGGTGGAGGAGGGCTTGTGGAATGAGTGTTTTAATATCCTAAGAGATTTCCAGGGTGGAGGAGGGCTTGTGGAATGAGTGTTTTAATATCCTAAGAGATTTCCAGGGTGGAGGAGGGCTTGTGGAATGAGTGTTTTAATATCCTAAGAGATTTCCAGGGTGGAGGAGGGCTTGTGGAATGAGTGTTTTAATATCCTAAGAGATTTCCAGGGTGGAGGAGGGCTTGTGGAATGAGTGTTTTAATATCCTAAGAGATTTCCAGGGTGGAGGAGGGCTTGTGGAATGAGTGTTTTAATATCCTAAGAGATTTCCAGGGTGGAGGAGGGCTTGTGGAATGAGTGTTTTAATATCCTAAGAGATTTCCAGGGTGGAGGAGGGCTTGTGGAATGAGTGTTTTAATATCCTAAGAGATTTCCAGGGTGGAGGAGGGCTTGTGGAATGAGTGTTTTAATATCCTAAGAGATTTCCAGGGTGGAGGAGGGCTTGTGGAATGAGTGTTTTAATATCCTAAGAGATTTCCAGGGTGGAGGAGGGCTTGTGGAATGAGTGTTTTAATATCCTAAGAGATTTCCAGGGTGGAGGAGGGCTTGTGGAATGAGTGTTTTAATATCCTAAGAGATTTCCAGGGTGGAGGAGGGCTTGTGGAATGAGTGTTTTAATATCCTAAGAGATTTCCAGGGTGGAGGAGGGCTTGTGGAATGAGTGTTTTAATATCCTAAGAGATTTCCAGGGTGGAGGAGGGCTTGTGGAATGAGTGTTTTAATATCCTAAGAGATTTCCAGGGTGGAGGAGGGCTTGTGGAATGAGTGTTTTAATATCCTAAGAGATTTCCAGGGTGGAGGAGGGCTTGTGGAATGAGTGTTTTAATATCCTAAGAGATTTCCAGGGTGGAGGAGGGCTTGTGGAATGAGTGTTTTAATATCCTAAGAGATTTCCAGGGTGGAGGAGGGCTTGTGGAATGAGTGTTTTAATATCCTAAGAGATTTCCAGGGTGGAGGAGGGCTTGTGGAATGAGTGTTTTAATATCCTAAGAGATTTCCAGGGTGGAGGAGGGCTTGTGGAATGAGTGTTTTAATATCCTAAGAGATTTCCAGGGTGGAGGAGGGCTTGTGGAATGAGTGTTTTAATATCCTAAGAGATTTCCAGGGTGGAGGAGGGCTTGTGGAATGAGTGTTTTAATATCCTAAGAGATTTCCAGGGTGGAGGAGGGCTTGTGGAATGAGTGTTTTAATATCCTAAGAGATTTCCAGGGTGGAGGAGGGCTTGTGGAATGAGTGTTTTAATATCCTAAGAGATTTCCAGGGTGGAGGAGGGCTTGTGGAATGAGTGTTTTAATATCCTAAGAGATTTCCAGGGTGGAGGAGGGCTTGTGGAATGAGTGTTTTAATATCCTAAGAGATTTCCAGGGTGGAGGAGGGCTTGTGGAATGAGTGTTTTAATATCCTAAGAGATTTCCAGGGTGGAGGAGGGCTTGTGGAATGAGTGTTTTAATATCCTAAGAGATTTCCAGGGTGGAGGAGGGCTTGTGGAATGAGTGTTTTAATATCCTAAGAGATTTCCAGGGTGGAGGAGGGCTTGTGGAATGAGTGTTTTAATATCCTAAGAGATTTCCAGGGTGGAGGAGGGCTTGTGGAATGAGTGTTTTAATATCCTAAGAGATTTCCAGGGTGGAGGAGGGCTTGTGGAATGAGTGTTTTAATATCCTAAGAGACTTCCAGGGTGGAGGAGGGCTTGTGGAATGAGTGTTTTAATATCCTAAGAGATTTCCAGGGTGGAGGAGGGCTTGTGGAATGAGTGTTTTAATATCCTAAGAGATTTCCAGGGTGGAGGAGGGCTTGTGGAATGAGTGTTTTAATATCCTAAGAGATTTCCAGGGTGGAGGAGGGCTTGTGGAATGAGTGTTTTAATATCCTAAGAGATTTCCAGGGTGGAGGAGGGCTTGTGGAATGAGTGTTTTAATATCCTAAGAGATTTCCAGGGTGGAGGAGGGCTTGTGGAATGAGTGTTTTAATATCCTAAGAGATTTCCAGGGTGGAGGAGGGCTTGTGGAATGAGTGTTTTAATATCCTAAGAGATTTCCAGGGTGGAGGAGGGCTTGTGGAATGAGTGTTTTAATATCCTAAGAGATTTCCAGGGTGGAGGAGGGCTTGTGGAATGAGTGTTTTAATATCCTAAGAGATTTCCAGGGTGGAGGAGGGCTTGTGGAATGAGTGTTTTAATATCCTAAGAGATTTCCAGGGTGGAGGAGGGCTTGTGGAATGAGTGTTTTAATATCCTAAGAGATTTCCAGGGTGGAGGAGGGCTTGTGGAATGAGTGTTTTAATATCCTAAGAGATTTCCAGGGTGGAGGAGGGCTTGTGGAATGAGTGTTTTAATATCCTAAGAGATTTCCAGGGTGGAGGAGGGCTTGTGGAATGAGTGTTTTAATATCCTAAGAGATTTCCAGGGTGGAGGAGGGCTTGTGGAATGAGTGTTTTAATATCCTAAGAGATTTCCAGGGTGGAGGAGGGCTTGTGGAATGAGTGTTTTAATATCCTAAGAGATTTCCAGGGTGGAGGAGGGCTTGTGGAATGAGTGTTTTAATATCCTAAGAGATTTCCAGGGTGGAGGAGGGCTTGTGGAATGAGTGTTTTAATATCCTAAGAGATTTCCAGGGTGGAGGAGGGCTTGTGGAATGAGTGTTTTAATATCCTAAGAGATTTCCAGGGTGGAGGAGGGCTTGTGGAATGAGTGTTTTAATATCCTAAGAGATTTCCAGGGTGGAGGAGGGCTTGTGGAATGAGTGTTTTAATATCCTAAGAGATTTCCAGGGTGGAGGAGGGCTTGTGGAATGAGTGTTTTAATATCCTAAGAGATTTCCAGGGTGGAGGAGGGCTTGTGGAATGAGTGTTTTAATATCCTAAGAGATTTCCAGGGTGGAGGAGGGCTTGTGGAATGAGTGTTTTAATATCCTAAGAGATTTCCAGGGTGGAGGAGGGCTTGTGGAATGAGTGTTTTAATATCCTAAGAGATTTCCAGGGTGGAGGAGGGCTTGTGGAATGAGTGTTTTAATATCCTAAGAGATTTCCAGGGTGGAGGAGGGCTTGTGGAATGAGTGTTTTAATATCCTAAGAGATTTCCAGGGTGGAGGAGGGCTTGTGGAATGAGTGTTTTAATATCCTAAGAGATTTCCAGGGTGGAGGAGGGCTTGTGGAATGAGTGTTTTAATATCCTAAGAGATTTCCAGGGTGGAGGAGGGCTTGTGGAATGAGTGTTTTAATATCCTAAGAGATTTCCAGGGTGGAGGAGGGCTTGTGGAATGAGTGTTTTAATATCCTAAGAGATTTCCAGGGTGGAGGAGGGCTTGTGGAATGAGTGTTTTAATATCCTAAGAGATTTCCAGGGTGGAGGAGGGCTTGTGGAATGAGTGTTTTAATATCCTAAGAGATTTCCAGGGTGGAGGAGGGCTTGTGGAATGAGTGTTTTAATATCCTAAGAGATTTCCAGGGTGGAGGAGGGCTTGTGGAATGAGTGTTTTAATATCCTAAGAGATTTCCAGGGTGGAGGAGGGCTTGTGGAATGAGTGTTTTAATATCCTAAGAGATTTCCAGGGTGGAGGAGGGCTTGTGGAATGAGTGTTTTAATATCCTAAGAGATTTCCAGGGTGGAGGAGGGCTTGTGGAATGAGTGTTTTAATATCCTAAGAGATTTCCAGGGTGGAGGAGGGCTTGTGGAATGAGTGTTTTAATATCCTAAGAGATTTCCAGGGTGGAGGAGGGCTTGTGGAATGAGTGTTTTAATATCCTAAGAGATTTCCAGGGTGGAGGAGGGCTTGTGGAATGAGTGTTTTAATATCCTAAGAGATTTCCAGGGTGGAGGAGGGCTTGTGGAATGAGTGTTTTAATATCCTAAGAGATTTCCAGGGTGGAGGAGGGCTTGTGGAATGAGTGTTTTAATATCCTAAGAGATTTCCAGGGTGGAGGAGGGCTTGTGGAATGAGTGTTTTAATATCCTGAAGAGATTTCCAGGGTGGAGGAGGGCTTGTGGAATGAGTGTTTTAATATCCTAAGAGATTTCCAGGGTGGAGGAGGGCTTGTGGAATGAGTGTTTTAATATCCTAAGAGATTTCCAGGGTGGAGGAGGGCTTGTGGAATGAGTGTTTTAATATCCTAAGAGATTTCCAGGGTGGAGGAGGGCTTGTGGAATGAGTGTTTTAATATCCTAAGAGATTTCCAGGGTGGAGGAGGGCTTGTGGAATGAGTGTTTTAATATCCTAAGAGATTTCCAGGGTGGAGGAGGGCTTGTGGAATGAGTGTTTTAATATCCTAAGAGATTTCCAGGGTGGAGGAGGGCTTGTGGAATGAGTGTTTTAATATCCTAAGAGATTTCCAGGGTGGAGGAGGGCTTGTGGAATGAGTGTTTTAATATCCTAAGAGATTTCCAGGGTGGAGGAGGGCTTGTGGAATGAGTGTTTTAATATCCTAAGAGATTTCCAGGGTGGAGGAGGGCTTGTGGAATGAGTGTTTTAATATCCTAAGAGATTTCCAGGGTGGAGGAGGGCTTGTGGAATGAGTGTTTTAATATCCTAAGAGATTTCCAGGGTGGAGGAGGGCTTGTGGAATGAGTGTTTTAATATCCTAAGAGATTTCCAGGGTGGAGGAGGGCTTGTGGAATGAGTGTTTTAATATCCTAAGAGATTTCCAGGGTGGAGGAGGGCTTGTGGAATGAGTGTTTTAATATCCTAAGAGATTTCCAGGGTGGAGGAGGGCTTGTGGAATGAGTGTTTTAATATCCTAAGAGATTTCCAGGGTGGAGGAGGGCTTGTGGAATGAGTGTTTTAATATCCTAAGAGATTTCCAGGGTGGAGGAGGGCTTGTGGAATGAGTGTTTTAATATCCTAAGAGATTTCCAGGGTGGAGGAGGGCTTGTGGAATGAGTGTTTTAATATCCTAAGAGATTTCCAGGGTGGAGGAGGGCTTGTGGAATGAGTGTTTTAATATCCTAAGAGATTTCCAGGGTGGAGGAGGGCTTGTGGAATGAGTGTTTTAATATCCTAAGAGATTTCCAGGGTGGAGGAGGGCTTGTGGAATGAGTGTTTTAATATCCTAAGAGATTTCCAGGGTGGAGGAGGGCTTGTGGAATGAGTGTTTTAATATCCTAAGAGATTTCCAGGGTGGAGGAGGGCTTGTGGAATGAGTGTTTTAATATCCTAAGAGATTTCCAGGGTGGAGGAGGGCTTGTGGAATGAGTGTTTTAATATCCTAAGAGATTTCCAGGGTGGAGGAGGGCTTGTGGAATGAGTGTTTTAATATCCTAAGAGATTTCCAGGGTGGAGGAGGGCTTGTGGAATGAGTGTTTTAATATCCTAAGAGATTTCCAGGGTGGAGGAGGGCTTGTGGAATGAGTGTTTTAATATCCTAAGAGATTTCCAGGGTGGAGGAGGGCTTGTGGAATGAGTGTTTTAATATCCTAAGAGATTTCCAGGGTGGAGGAGGGCTTGTGGAATGAGTGTTTTAATATCCTAAGAGATTTCCAGGGTGGAGGAGGGCTTGTGGAATGAGTGTTTTAATATCCTAAGAGATTTCCAGGGTGGAGGAGGGCTTGTGGAATGAGTGTTTTAATATCCTAAGAGATTTCCAGGGTGGAGGAGGGCTTGTGGAATGAGTGTTTTAATATCCTAAGAGATTTCCAGGGTGGAGGAGGGCTTGTGGAATGAGTGTTTTAATATCCTAAGAGATTTCCAGGGTGGAGGAGGGCTTGTGGAATGAGTGTTTTAATATCCTAAGAGATTTCCAGGGTGGAGGAGGGCTTGTGGAATGAGTGTTTTAATATCCTAAGAGATTTCCAGGGTGGAGGAGGGCTTGTGGAATGAGTGTTTTAATATCCTAAGAGATTTCCAGGGTGGAGGAGGGCTTGTGGAATGAGTGTTTTAATATCCTAAGAGATTTCCAGGGTGGAGGAGGGCTTGTGGAATGAGTGTTTTAATATCCTAAGAGATTTCCAGGGTGGAGGAGGGCTTGTGGAATGAGTGTTTTAATATCCTAAGAGATTTCCAGGGTGGAGGAGGGCTTGTGGAATGAGTGTTTTAATATCCTAAGAGATTTCCAGGGTGGAGGAGGGCTTGTGGAATGAGTGTTTTAATATCCTAAGAGATTTCCAGGGTGGAGGAGGGCTTGTGGAATGAGTGTTTTAATATCCTAAGAGATTTCCAGGGTGGAGGAGGGCTTGTGGAATGAGTGTTTTAATATCCTAAGAGATTTCCAGGGTGGAGGAGGGCTTGTGGAATGAGTGTTTTAATATCCTAAGAGATTTCCAGGGTGGAGGAGGGCTTGTGGAATGAGTGTTTTAATATCCTAAGAGATTTCCAGGGTGGAGGAGGGCTTGTGGAATGAGTGTTTTAATATCCTAAGAGATTTCCAGGGTGGAGGAGGGCTTGTGGAATGAGTGTTTTAATATCCTAAGAGATTTCCAGGGTGGAGGAGGGCTTGTGGAATGAGTGTTTTAATATCCTAAGAGATTTCCAGGGTGGAGGAGGGCTTGTGGAATGAGTGTTTTAATATCCTAAGAGATTTCCAGGGTGGAGGAGGGCTTGTGGAATGAGTGTTTTAATATCCTAAGAGATTTCCAGGGTGGAGGAGGGCTTGTGGAATGAGTGTTTTAATATCCTAAGAGATTTCCAGGGTGGAGGAGGGCTTGTGGAATGAGTGTTTTAATATCCTAAGAGATTTCCAGGGTGGAGGAGGGCTTGTGGAATGAGTGTTTTAATATCCTAAGAGATTTCCAGGGTGGAGGAGGGCTTGTGGAATGAGTGTTTTAATATCCTAAGAGATTTCCAGGGTGGAGGAGGGCTTGTGGAATGAGTGTTTTAATATCCTAAGAGATTTCCAGGGTGGAGGAGGGCTTGTGGAATGAGTGTTTTAATATCCTAAGAGATTTCCAGGGTGGAGGAGGGCTTGTGGAATGAGTGTTTTAATATCCTAAGAGATTTCCAGGGTGGAGGAGGGCTTGTGGAATGAGTGTTTTAATATCCTAAGAGATTTCCAGGGTGGAGGAGGGCTTGTGGAATGAGTGTTTTAATATCCTAAGAGATTTCCAGGGTGGAGGAGGGCTTGTGGAATGAGTGTTTTAATATCCTAAGAGATTTCCAGGGTGGAGGAGGGCTTGTGGAATGAGTGTTTTAATATCCTAAGAGATTTCCAGGGTGGAGGAGGGCTTGTGGAATGAGTGTTTTAATATCCTAAGAGATTTCCAGGGTGGAGGAGGGCTTGTGGAATGAGTGTTTTAATATCCTAAGAGATTTCCAGGGTGGAGGAGGGCTTGTGGAATGAGTGTTTTAATATCCTAAGAGATTTCCAGGGTGGAGGAGGGCTTGTGGAATGAGTGTTTTAATATCCTAAGAGATTTCCAGGGTGGAGGAGGGCTTGTGGAATGAGTGTTTTAATATCCTAAGAGATTTCCAGGGTGGAGGAGGGCTTGTGGAATGAGTGTTTTAATATCCTAAGAGATTTCCAGGGTGGAGGAGGGCTTGTGGAATGAGTGTTTTAATATCCTAAGAGATTTCCAGGGTGGAGGAGGGCTTGTGGAATGAGTGTTTTAATATCCTAAGAGATTTCCAGGGTGGAGGAGGGCTTGTGGAATGAGTGTTTTAATATCCTAAGAGATTTCCAGGGTGGAGGAGGGCTTGTGGAATGAGTGTTTTAATATCCTAAGAGATTTCCAGGGTGGAGGAGGGCTTGTGGAATGAGTGTTTTAATATCCTAAGAGATTTCCAGGGTGGAGGAGGGCTTGTGGAATGAGTGTTTTAATATCCTAAGAGATTTCCAGGGTGGAGGAGGGCTTGTGGAATGAGTGTTTTAATATCCTAAGAGATTTCCAGGGTGGAGGAGGGCTTGTGGAATGAGTGTTTTAATATCCTAAGAGATTTCCAGGGTGGAGGAGGGCTTGTGGAATGAGTGTTTTAATATCCTAAGAGATTTCCAGGGTGGAGGAGGGCTTGTGGAATGAGTGTTTTAATATCCTAAGAGATTTCCAGGGTGGAGGAGGGCTTGTGGAATGAGTGTTTTAATATCCTAAGAGATTTCCAGGGTGGAGGAGGGCTTGTGGAATGAGTGTTTTAATATCCTAAGAGATTTCCAGGGTGGAGGAGGGCTTGTGGAATGAGTGTTTTAATATCCTAAGAGATTTCCAGGGTGGAGGAGGGCTTGTGGAATGAGTGTTTTAATATCCTAAGAGATTTCCAGGGTGGAGGAGGGCTTGTGGAATGAGTGTTTTAATATCCTAAGAGATTTCCAGGGTGGAGGAGGGCTTGTGGAATGAGTGTTTTAATATCCTAAGAGATTTCCAGGGTGGAGGAGGGCTTGTGGAATGAGTGTTTTAATATCCTAAGAGATTTCCAGGGTGGAGGAGGGCTTGTGGAATGAGTGTTTTAATATCCTAAGAGATTTCCAGGGTGGAGGAGGGCTTGTGGAATGAGTGTTTTAATATCCTAAGAGATTTCCAGGGTGGAGGAGGGCTTGTGGAATGAGTGTTTTAATATCCTAAGAGATTTCCAGGGTGGAGGAGGGCTTGTGGAATGAGTGTTTTAATATCCTAAGAGATTTCCAGGGTGGAGGAGGGCTTGTGGAATGAGTGTTTTAATATCCTAAGAGATTTCCAGGGTGGAGGAGGGCTTGTGGAATGAGTGTTTTAATATCCTAAGAGATTTCCAGGGTGGAGGAGGGCTTGTGGAATGAGTGTTTTAATATCCTAAGAGATTTCCAGGGTGGAGGAGGGCTTGTGGAATGAGTGTTTTAATATCCTAAGAGATTTCCAGGGTGGAGGAGGGCTTGTGGAATGAGTGTTTTAATATCCTAAGAGATTTCCAGGGTGGAGGAGGGCTTGTGGAATGAGTGTTTTAATATCCTAAGAGATTTCCAGGGTGGAGGAGGGCTTGTGGAATGAGTGTTTTAATATCCTAAGAGATTTCCAGGGTGGAGGAGGGCTTGTGGAATGAGTGTTTTAATATCCTAAGAGATTTCCAGGGTGGAGGAGGGCTTGTGGAATGAGTGTTTTAATATCCTAAGAGATTTCCAGGGTGGAGGAGGGCTTGTGGAATGAGTGTTTTAATATCCTAAGAGATTTCCAGGGTGGAGGAGGGCTTGTGGAATGAGTGTTTTAATATCCTAAGAGATTTCCAGGGTGGAGGAGGGCTTGTGGAATGAGTGTTTTAATATCCTAAGAGATTTCCAGGGTGGAGGAGGGCTTGTGGAATGAGTGTTTTAATATCCTAAGAGATTTCCAGGGTGGAGGAGGGCTTGTGGAATGAGTGTTTTAATATCCTAAGAGATTTCCAGGGTGGAGGAGGGCTTGTGGAATGAGTGTTTTAATATCCTAAGAGATTTCCAGGGTGGAGGAGGGCTTGTGGAATGAGTGTTTTAATATCCTAAGAGATTTCCAGGGTGGAGGAGGGCTTGTGGAATGAGTGTTTTAATATCCTAAGAGATTTCCAGGGTGGAGGAGGGCTTGTGGAATGAGTGTTTTAATATCCTAAGAGATTTCCAGGGTGGAGGAGGGCTTGTGGAATGAGTGTTTTAATATCCTAAGAGATTTCCAGGGTGGAGGAGGGCTTGTGGAATGAGTGTTTTAATATCCTAAGAGATTTCCAGGGTGGAGGAGGGCTTGTGGAATGAGTGTTTTAATATCCTAAGAGATTTCCAGGGTGGAGGAGGGCTTGTGGAATGAGTGTTTTAATATCCTAAGAGATTTCCAGGGTGGAGGAGGGCTTGTGGAATGAGTGTTTTAATATCCTAAGAGATTTCCAGGGTGGAGGAGGGCTTGTGGAATGAGTGTTTTAATATCCTAAGAGATTTCCAGGGTGGAGGAGGGCTTGTGGAATGAGTGTTTTAATATCCTAAGAGATTTCCAGGGTGGAGGAGGGCTTGTGGAATGAGTGTTTTAATATCCTAAGAGATTTCCAGGGTGGAGGAGGGCTTGTGGAATGAGTGTTTTAATATCCTAAGAGATTTCCAGGGTGGAGGAGGGCTTGTGGAATGAGTGTTTTAATATCCTAAGAGATTTCCAGGGTGGAGGAGGGCTTGTGGAATGAGTGTTTTAATATCCTAAGAGATTTCCAGGGTGGAGGAGGGCTTGTGGAATGAGTGTTTTAATATCCTAAGAGATTTCCAGGGTGGAGGAGGGCTTGTGGAATGAGTGTTTTAATATCCTAAGAGATTTCCAGGGTGGAGGAGGGCTTGTGGAATGAGTGTTTTAATATCCTAAGAGATTTCCAGGGTGGAGGAGGGCTTGTGGAATGAGTGTTTTAATATCCTAAGAGATTTCCAGGGTGGAGGAGGGCTTGTGGAATGAGTGTTTTAATATCCTAAGAGATTTCCAGGGTGGAGGAGGGCTTGTGGAATGAGTGTTTTAATATCCTAAGAGATTTCCAGGGTGGAGGAGGGCTTGTGGAATGAGTGTTTTAATATCCTAAGAGATTTCCAGGGTGGAGGAGGGCTTGTGGAATGAGTGTTTTAATATCCTAAGAGATTTCCAGGGTGGAGGAGGGCTTGTGGAATGAGTGTTTTAATATCCTAAGAGATTTCCAGGGTGGAGGAGGGCTTGTGGAATGAGTGTTTTAATATCCTAAGAGATTTCCAGGGTGGAGGAGGGCTTGTGGAATGAGTGTTTTAATATCCTAAGAGATTTCCAGGGTGGAGGAGGGCTTGTGGAATGAGTGTTTTAATATCCTAAGAGATTTCCAGGGTGGAGGAGGGCTTGTGGAATGAGTGTTTTAATATCCTAAGAGATTTCCAGGGTGGAGGAGGGCTTGTGGAATGAGTGTTTTAATATCCTAAGAGATTTCCAGGGTGGAGGAGGGCTTGTGGAATGAGTGTTTTAATATCCTAAGAGATTTCCAGGGTGGAGGAGGGCTTGTGGAATGAGTGTTTTAATATCCTAAGAGATTTCCAGGGTGGAGGAGGGCTTGTGGAATGAGTGTTTTAATATCCTAAGAGATTTCCAGGGTGGAGGAGGGCTTGTGGAATGAGTGTTTTAATATCCTAAGAGATTTCCAGGGTGGAGGAGGGCTTGTGGAATGAGTGTTTTAATATCCTAAGAGATTTCCAGGGTGGAGGAGGGCTTGTGGAATGAGTGTTTTAATATCCTAAGAGATTTCCAGGGTGGAGGAGGGCTTGTGGAATGAGTGTTTTAATATCCTAAGAGATTTCCAGGGTGGAGGAGGGCTTGTGGAATGAGTGTTTTAATATCCTAAGAGATTTCCAGGGTGGAGGAGGGCTTGTGGAATGAGTGTTTTAATATCCTAAGAGATTTCCAGGGTGGAGGAGGGCTTGTGGAATGAGTGTTTTAATATCCTAAGAGATTTCCAGGGTGGAGGAGGGCTTGTGGAATGAGTGTTTTAATATCCTAAGAGATTTCCAGGGTGGAGGAGGGCTTGTGGAATGAGTGTTTTAATATCCTAAGAGATTTCCAGGGTGGAGGAGGGCTTGTGGAATGAGTGTTTTAATATCCTAAGAGATTTCCAGGGTGGAGGAGGGCTTGTGGAATGAGTGTTTTAATATCCTAAGAGATTTCCAGGGTGGAGGAGGGCTTGTGGAATGAGTGTTTTAATATCCTAAGAGATTTCCAGGGTGGAGGAGGGCTTGTGGAATGAGTGTTTTAATATCCTAAGAGATTTCCAGGGTGGAGGAGGGCTTGTGGAATGAGTGTTTTAATATCCTAAGAGATTTCCAGGGTGGAGGAGGGCTTGTGGAATGAGTGTTTTAATATCCTAAGAGATTTCCAGGGTGGAGGAGGGCTTGTGGAATGAGTGTTTTAATATCCTAAGAGATTTCCAGGGTGGAGGAGGGCTTGTGGAATGAGTGTTTTAATATCCTAAGAGATTTCCAGGGTGGAGGAGGGCTTGTGGAATGAGTGTTTTAATATCCTAAGAGATTTCCAGGGTGGAGGAGGGCTTGTGGAATGAGTGTTTTAATATCCTAAGAGATTTCCAGGGTGGAGGAGGGCTTGTGGAATGAGTGTTTTAATATCCTAAGAGATTTCCAGGGTGGAGGAGGGCTTGTGGAATGAGTGTTTTAATATCCTAAGAGATTTCCAGGGTGGAGGAGGGCTTGTGGAATGAGTGTTTTAATATCCTAAGAGATTTCCAGGGTGGAGGAGGGCTTGTGGAATGAGTGTTTTAATATCCTAAGAGATTTCCAGGGTGGAGGAGGGCTTGTGGAATGAGTGTTTTAATATCCTAAGAGATTTCCAGGGTGGAGGAGGGCTTGTGGAATGAGTGTTTTAATATCCTAAGAGATTTCCAGGGTGGAGGAGGGCTTGTGGAATGAGTGTTTTAATATCCTAAGAGATTTCCAGGGTGGAGGAGGGCTTGTGGAATGAGTGTTTTAATATCCTAAGAGATTTCCAGGGTGGAGGAGGGCTTGTGGAATGAGTGTTTTAATATCCTAAGAGATTTCCAGGGTGGAGGAGGGCTTGTGGAATGAGTGTTTTAATATCCTAAGAGATTTCCAGGGTGGAGGAGGGCTTGTGGAATGAGTGTTTTAATATCCTAAGAGATTTCCAGGGTGGAGGAGGGCTTGTGGAATGAGTGTTTTAATATCCTAAGAGATTTCCAGGGTGGAGGAGGGCTTGTGGAATGAGTGTTTTAATATCCTAAGAGATTTCCAGGGTGGAGGAGGGCTTGTGGAATGAGTGTTTTAATATCCTAAGAGATTTCCAGGGTGGAGGAGGGCTTGTGGAATGAGTGTTTTAATATCCTAAGAGATTTCCAGGGTGGAGGAGGGCTTGTGGAATGAGTGTTTTAATATCCTAAGAGATTTCCAGGGTGGAGGAGGGCTTGTGGAATGAGTGTTTTAATATCCTAAGAGATTTCCAGGGTGGAGGAGGGCTTGTGGAATGAGTGTTTTAATATCCTAAGAGATTTCCAGGGTGGAGGAGGGCTTGTGGAATGAGTGTTTTAATATCCTAAGAGATTTCCAGGGTGGAGGAGGGCTTGTGGAATGAGTGTTTTAATATCCTAAGAGATTTCCAGGGTGGAGGAGGGCTTGTGGAATGAGTGTTTTAATATCCTAAGAGATTTCCAGGGTGGAGGAGGGCTTGTGGAATGAGTGTTTTAATATCCTAAGAGATTTCCAGGGTGGAGGAGGGCTTGTGGAATGAGTGTTTTAATATCCTAAGAGATTTCCAGGGTGGAGGAGGGCTTGTGGAATGAGTGTTTTAATATCCTAAGAGATTTCCAGGGTGGAGGAGGGCTTGTGGAATGAGTGTTTTAATATCCTAAGAGATTTCCAGGGTGGAGGAGGGCTTGTGGAATGAGTGTTTTAATATCCTAAGAGATTTCCAGGGTGGAGGAGGGCTTGTGGAATGAGTGTTTTAATATCCTAAGAGATTTCCAGGGTGGAGGAGGGCTTGTGGAATGAGTGTTTTAATATCCTAAGAGATTTCCAGGGTGGAGGAGGGCTTGTGGAATGAGTGTTTTAATATCCTAAGAGATTTCCAGGGTGGAGGAGGGCTTGTGGAATGAGTGTTTTAATATCCTAAGAGATTTCCAGGGTGGAGGAGGGCTTGTGGAATGAGTGTTTTAATATCCTAAGAGATTTCCAGGGTGGAGGAGGGCTTGTGGAATGAGTGTTTTAATATCCTAAGAGATTTCCAGGGTGGAGGAGGGCTTGTGGAATGAGTGTTTTAATATCCTAAGAGATTTCCAGGGTGGAGGAGGGCTTGTGGAATGAGTGTTTTAATATCCTAAGAGATTTCCAGGGTGGAGGAGGGCTTGTGGAATGAGTGTTTTAATATCCTAAGAGATTTCCAGGGTGGAGGAGGGCTTGTGGAATGAGTGTTTTAATATCCTAAGAGATTTCCAGGGTGGAGGAGGGCTTGTGGAATGAGTGTTTTAATATCCTAAGAGATTTCCAGGGTGGAGGAGGGCTTGTGGAATGAGTGTTTTAATATCCTAAGAGATTTCCAGGGTGGAGGAGGGCTTGTGGAATGAGTGTTTTAATATCCTAAGAGATTTCCAGGGTGGAGGAGGGCTTGTGGAATGAGTGTTTTAATATCCTAAGAGATTTCCAGGGTGGAGGAGGGCTTGTGGAATGAGTGTTTTAATATCCTAAGAGATTTCCAGGGTGGAGGAGGGCTTGTGGAATGAGTGTTTTAATATCCTAAGAGATTTCCAGGGTGGAGGAGGGCTTGTGGAATGAGTGTTTTAATATCCTAAGAGATTTCCAGGGTGGAGGAGGGCTTGTGGAATGAGTGTTTTAATATCCTAAGAGATTTCCAGGGTGGAGGAGGGCTTGTGGAATGAGTGTTTTAATATCCTAAGAGATTTCCAGGGTGGAGGAGGGCTTGTGGAATGAGTGTTTTAATATCCTAAGAGATTTCCAGGGTGGAGGAGGGCTTGTGGAATGAGTGTTTTAATATCCTAAGAGATTTCCAGGGTGGAGGAGGGCTTGTGGAATGAGTGTTTTAATATCCTAAGAGATTTCCAGGGTGGAGGAGGGCTTGTGGAATGAGTGTTTTAATATCCTAAGAGATTTCCAGGGTGGAGGAGGGCTTGTGGAATGAGTGTTTTAATATCCTAAGAGATTTCCAGGGTGGAGGAGGGCTTGTGGAATGAGTGTTTTAATATCCTAAGAGATTTCCAGGGTGGAGGAGGGCTTGTGGAATGAGTGTTTTAATATCCTAAGAGATTTCCAGGGTGGAGGAGGGCTTGTGGAATGAGTGTTTTAATATCCTAAGAGATTTCCAGGGTGGAGGAGGGCTTGTGGAATGAGTGTTTTAATATCCTAAGAGATTTCCAGGGTGGAGGAGGGCTTGTGGAATGAGTGTTTTAATATCCTAAGAGATTTCCAGGGTGGAGGAGGGCTTGTGGAATGAGTGTTTTAATATCCTAAGAGATTTCCAGGGTGGAGGAGGGCTTGTGGAATGAGTGTTTTAATATCCTAAGAGATTTCCAGGGTGGAGGAGGGCTTGTGGAATGAGTGTTTTAATATCCTAAGAGATTTCCAGGGTGGAGGAGGGCTTGTGGAATGAGTGTTTTAATATCCTAAGAGATTTCCAGGGTGGAGGAGGGCTTGTGGAATGAGTGTTTTAATATCCTAAGAGATTTCCAGGGTGGAGGAGGGCTTGTGGAATGAGTGTTTTAATATCCTAAGAGATTTCCAGGGTGGAGGAGGGCTTGTGGAATGAGTGTTTTAATATCCTAAGAGATTTCCAGGGTGGAGGAGGGCTTGTGGAATGAGTGTTTTAATATCCTAAGAGATTTCCAGGGTGGAGGAGGGCTTGTGGAATGAGTGTTTTAATATCCTAAGAGATTTCCAGGGTGGAGGAGGGCTTGTGGAATGAGTGTTTTAATATCCTAAGAGATTTCCAGGGTGGAGGAGGGCTTGTGGAATGAGTGTTTTAATATCCTAAGAGATTTCCAGGGTGGAGGAGGGCTTGTGGAATGAGTGTTTTAATATCCTAAGAGATTTCCAGGGTGGAGGAGGGCTTGTGGAATGAGTGTTTTAATATCCTAAGAGATTTCCAGGGTGGAGGAGGGCTTGTGGAATGAGTGTTTTAATATCCTAAGAGATTTCCAGGGTGGAGGAGGGCTTGTGGAATGAGTGTTTTAATATCCTAAGAGATTTCCAGGGTGGAGGAGGGCTTGTGGAATGAGTGTTTTAATATCCTAAGAGATTTCCAGGGTGGAGGAGGGCTTGTGGAATGAGTGTTTTAATATCCTAAGAGATTTCCAGGGTGGAGGAGGGCTTGTGGAATGAGTGTTTTAATATCCTAAGAGATTTCCAGGGTGGAGGAGGGCTTGTGGAATGAGTGTTTTAATATCCTAAGAGATTTCCAGGGTGGAGGAGGGCTTGTGGAATGAGTGTTTTAATATCCTAAGAGATTTCCAGGGTGGAGGAGGGCTTGTGGAATGAGTGTTTTAATATCCTAAGAGATTTCCAGGGTGGAGGAGGGCTTGTGGAATGAGTGTTTTAATATCCTAAGAGATTTCCAGGGTGGAGGAGGGCTTGTGGAATGAGTGTTTTAATATCCTAAGAGATTTCCAGGGTGGAGGAGGGCTTGTGGAATGAGTGTTTTAATATCCTAAGAGATTTCCAGGGTGGAGGAGGGCTTGTGGAATGAGTGTTTTAATATCCTAAGAGATTTCCAGGGTGGAGGAGGGCTTGTGGAATGAGTGTTTTAATATCCTAAGAGATTTCCAGGGTGGAGGAGGGCTTGTGGAATGAGTGTTTTAATATCCTAAGAGATTTCCAGGGTGGAGGAGGGCTTGTGGAATGAGTGTTTTAATATCCTAAGAGATTTCCAGGGTGGAGGAGGGCTTGTGGAATGAGTGTTTTAATATCCTAAGAGATTTCCAGGGTGGAGGAGGGCTTGTGGAATGAGTGTTTTAATATCCTAAGAGATTTCCAGGGTGGAGGAGGGCTTGTGGAATGAGTGTTTTAATATCCTAAGAGATTTCCAGGGTGGAGGAGGGCTTGTGGAATGAGTGTTTTAATATCCTAAGAGATTTCCAGGGTGGAGGAGGGCTTGTGGAATGAGTGTTTTAATATCCTAAGAGATTTCCAGGGTGGAGGAGGGCTTGTGGAATGAGTGTTTTAATATCCTAAGAGATTTCCAGGGTGGAGGAGGGCTTGTGGAATGAGTGTTTTAATATCCTAAGAGATTTCCAGGGTGGAGGAGGGCTTGTGGAATGAGTGTTTTAATATCCTAAGAGATTTCCAGGGTGGAGGAGGGCTTGTGGAATGAGTGTTTTAATATCCTAAGAGATTTCCAGGGTGGAGGAGGGCTTGTGGAATGAGTGTTTTAATATCCTAAGAGATTTCCAGGGTGGAGGAGGGCTTGTGGAATGAGTGTTTTAATATCCTAAGAGATTTCCAGGGTGGAGGAGGGCTTGTGGAATGAGTGTTTTAATATCCTAAGAGATTTCCAGGGTGGAGGAGGGCTTGTGGAATGAGTGTTTTAATATCCTAAGAGATTTCCAGGGTGGAGGAGGGCTTGTGGAATGAGTGTTTTAATATCCTAAGAGATTTCCAGGGTGGAGGAGGGCTTGTGGAATGAGTGTTTTAATATCCTAAGAGATTTCCAGGGTGGAGGAGGGCTTGTGGAATGAGTGTTTTAATATCCTAAGAGATTTCCAGGGTGGAGGAGGGCTTGTGGAATGAGTGTTTTAATATCCTAAGAGATTTCCAGGGTGGAGGAGGGCTTGTGGAATGAGTGTTTTAATATCCTAAGAGATTTCCAGGGTGGAGGAGGGCTTGTGGAATGAGTGTTTTAATATCCTAAGAGATTTCCAGGGTGGAGGAGGGCTTGTGGAATGAGTGTTTTAATATCCTAAGAGATTTCCAGGGTGGAGGAGGGCTTGTGGAATGAGTGTTTTAATATCCTAAGAGATTTCCAGGGTGGAGGAGGGCTTGTGGAATGAGTGTTTTAATATCCTAAGAGATTTCCAGGGTGGAGGAGGGCTTGTGGAATGAGTGTTTTAATATCCTAAGAGATTTCCAGGGTGGAGGAGGGCTTGTGGAATGAGTGTTTTAATATCCTAAGAGATTTCCAGGGTGGAGGAGGGCTTGTGGAATGAGTGTTTTAATATCCTAAGAGATTTCCAGGGTGGAGGAGGGCTTGTGGAATGAGTGTTTTAATATCCTAAGAGATTTCCAGGGTGGAGGAGGGCTTGTGGAATGAGTGTTTTAATATCCTAAGAGATTTCCAGGGTGGAGGAGGGCTTGTGGAATGAGTGTTTTAATATCCTAAGAGATTTCCAGGGTGGAGGAGGGCTTGTGGAATGAGTGTTTTAATATCCTAAGAGATTTCCAGGGTGGAGGAGGGCTTGTGGAATGAGTGTTTTAATATCCTAAGAGATTTCCAGGGTGGAGGAGGGCTTGTGGAATGAGTGTTTTAATATCCTAAGAGATTTCCAGGGTGGAGGAGGGCTTGTGGAATGAGTGTTTTAATATCCTAAGAGATTTCCAGGGTGGAGGAGGGCTTGTGGAATGAGTGTTTTAATATCCTAAGAGATTTCCAGGGTGGAGGAGGGCTTGTGGAATGAGTGTTTTAATATCCTAAGAGATTTCCAGGGTGGAGGAGGGCTTGTGGAATGAGTGTTTTAATATCCTAAGAGATTTCCAGGGTGGAGGAGGGCTTGTGGAATGAGTGTTTTAATCCTAAGAGATTTCCAGGGTGGAGGAGGGCTTGTGGAATGAGTGTTTTAATATCCTAAGAGATTTCCAGGGTGGAGGAGGGCTTGTGGAATGAGTGTTTTAATATCCTAAGAGATTTCCAGGGTGGAGGAGGGCTTGTGGAATGAGTGTTTTAATATCCTAAGAGATTTCCAGGGTGGAGGAGGGCTTGTGGAATGAGTGTTTTAATATCCTAAGAGATTTCCAGGGTGGAGGAGGGCTTGTGGAATGAGTGTTTTAATATCCTAAGAGATTTCCAGGGTGGAGGAGGGCTTGTGGAATGAGTGTTTTAATATCTAAGAGATTTCCAGGGTGGAGGAGGGCTTGTGGAATGAGTGTTTTAATATCCTAAGAGATTTCCAGGGTGGAGGAGGGCTTGTGGAATGAGTGTTTTAATATCCTAAGAGATTTCCAGGGTGGAGGAGGGCTTGTGGAATGAGTGTTTTAATATCCTAAGAGATTTCCAGGGTGGAGGAGGGCTTGTGGAATGAGTGTTTTAATATCCTAAGAGATTTCCAGGGTGGAGGAGGGCTTGTGGAATGAGTGTTTTAATATCTTAAGAGATTTCCAGGGTGGAGGAGGGCTTGTGGAATGAGTGTTTTAATATCCTAAGAGATTTCCAGGGTGGAGGAGGGCTTGTGGAATGAGTGTTTTAATATCTTAAGAGATTTCCAGGGTGGAGGAGGGCTTGTGGAATGAGTGTTTTAATATCTTAAGAGATTTCCAGGGTGGAGGAGGGCTTGTGGAATGAGTGTTTTAATATCTAAGAGATTTCCAGGGTGGAGGAGAGCTTGTGGAATGAGTGTTTTAATATCCTAAGAGATTTCCAGGGTGGAGGAGGGCTTGTGGAATGAGTGTTTTAATATCCTAAGAGATTTCCAGGGTGGAGGAGGGCTTGTGGAATGAGTGTTTTAATATCCTAAGAGATTTCCAGGGTGGAGGAGGGCTTGTGGAATGAGTGTTTTAATATCCTAAGAGATTTCCAGGGTGGAGGAGGGCTTGTGGAATGAGTGTTTTAATATCCTAAGAGATTTCCAGGGTGGAGGAGGGCTTGTGGAATGAGTGTTTTAATATCTTAAGAGATTTCCAGGGTGGAGGAGGGCTTGTGGAATGAGTGTTTTAATATCTTAAGAGATTTCCAGGGTGGAGGAGGGCTTGTGGAATGAGTGTTTTAATATCCTAAGAGATTTCCAGGGTGGAGGAGGGCTTGTGGAATGAGTGTTTTAATATCCTAAGAGATTTCCAGGGTGGAGGAGGGCTTGTGGAATGAGTGTTTTAATATCCTAAGAGATTTCCAGGGTGGAGGAGGGCTTGTGGAATGAGTGTTTTAATATCTTAAGAGATTTCCAGGGTGGAGGAGGGCTTGTGGAATGAGTGTTTTAATATCCTAAGAGATTTCCAGGGTGGAGGAGGGCTTGTGGAATGAGTGTTTTAATATCTTAAGAGATTTCCAGGGTGGAGGAGGGCTTGTGGAATGAGTGTTTTAATATCTAAGAGATTTCCAGGGTGGAGGAGGGCTTGTGGAATGAGTGTTTTAATATCTTAAGAGATTTCCAGGGTGGAGGAGGGCTTGTGGAATGAGTGTTTTAATATCCTAAGAGATTTCCAGGGTGGAGGAGGGCTTGTGGAATGAGTGTTTTAATATCCTAAGAGATTTCCAGGGTGGAGGAGGGCTTGTGGAATGAGTGTTTTAATATCCTAAGAGATTTCCAGGGTGGAGGAGGGCTTGTGGAATGAGTGTTTTAATATCTTAAGAGATTTCCAGGGTGGAGGAGGGCTTGTGGAATGAGTGTTTTAATATCCTAAGAGATTTCCAGGGTGGAGGAGGGCTTGTGGAATGAGTGTTTTAATATCCTAAGAGATTTCCAGGGTGGAGGAGGGCTTGTGGAATGAGTGTTTTAATATCCTAAGAGATTTCCAGGGTGGAGGAGGGCTTGTGGAATGAGTGTTTTAATATCCTAAGAGATTTCCAGGATGGAGGAGGGTTTGTGGAAAGAGTGTTTTAATATCCTAAGAGATTTCCAGGGTGGAGGAGGGCTTGTGGAATGAGTGTTTTAATATCCTAAGAGATTTCCAGGGTGGAGGAGGGCTTGTGGAATGAGTGTTTTAATATCCTAAGAGATTTCCAGGGTGGAGGAGGGCTTGTGGAATGAGTGTTTTAATATCCCAAGAGATTTCTAGGGTGGAGGAGGGCTTGTGGAATGAGTGTTTTAATATCTTAAGAGATTTCCAGGATGGAGGAGGGTTTGTGGAATGAGTGTTTTAATATCCTAAGAGATTTCCAGGGTGGAGGAGGGCTTGTGGAATGAGTGTTTTAATATCTTAAGAGATTTCCAGGATGGAGGAGGGCTTGTGGAATGAGTGTTTTAATATCCTAAGAGATTTCCAGGGTGGAGGAGGGCTTGTGGAATGAGTGTTTTAATATCTTAAGAGATTTCCAGGGTGGAGGAGGGCTTGTGGAATGAGTGTTTTAATATCTTAAGAAATTTCCAGGGTGGAGGAGGGCTTATGGAATGAGTGTTTTAATATCCTAAGAGATTTCCAGGGCGGAGGAGGGCTTGTGGAATGAGTGTTTTAATATCCTAAGAGATTTCCAGGGTGGAGGAGGGCTTGTGGAATGAGTGTTTTAATATCCTAAAGATTTCCAGGGTGGAGGAGGGCTTGTGGAATAAGTGTTTTAATATCTTAAGAGATTTCCAGGATGGAGGAGGGCTTGTGGAATGAGTGTTTTAATATCCTAAGTGATTTCCAGGGTGGAGGAGGGCTTGTGGAATGAGTGTTTTAATATCTTAAGAGATTTCCAGGGTGGAGGAGGGCTTGTGGAATGAGTGTTTTAATATCCTAAGAGATTTCCAGGGTGGAGGAGGGCTTGTGGAATGAGTGTTTTAATATCCTAAGAGATTTCCAGGGTGGAGGAGGGCTTGTGGAATGAGTGTTTTAATATCCTAAGAGATTTCCAGGGTGGAGGAGGGCTTGTGGAATGAGTGTTTTAATATCCTAAGAGATTTCCAGGGTGGAGGAGGGCTTGTGGAATGAGTGTTTTAATATCCTAAGAGATTTCCAGGGTGGAGGAGGGCTTGTGGAATGAGTGTTTTAATATCCTAAGAGATTTCCAGGGTGGAGGAGGGCTTGTGGAATGAGTGTTTTAATATCCTAAGAGATTTCCAGGGTGGAGGAGGGCTTGTGGAATGAGTGTTTTAATATCCTAAGAGATTTCCAGGGTGGAGGAGGGCTTGTGGAATGAGTGTTTTAATATCCTAAGAGATTTCCAGGGGGAGGAGGGCTTGTGGAATGAGTGTTTTAATATCCTAAGAGATTTCCAGGGTGGAGGAGGGCTTGTGGAATGAGTGTTTTAATATCCTAAGAGATTTCCAGGGTGGAGGAGGGCTTGTGGAATGAGTGTTTTAATATCCTAAGAGATTTCCAGGGTGGAGGAGGGCTTGTGGAATGAGTGTTTTAATATCTTAAGAGATTTCCAGGGTGGAGGAGGGCTTGTGGAATGAGTGTTTTAATATCCTAAGAGATTTCCAGGGTGGAGGAGGGCTTGTGGAATGAGTGTTTTAATATCCTAAGAGATTTCCAGGGTGGAGGAGGGCTTGTGGAATGAGTGTTTTAATATCCTAAGAGATTTCCAGGGTGGAGGAGGGCTTGTGGAATGAGTGTTTTAATATCTTAAGAGCTTTCCAGGATGGAGGAGGGCTTGTGGAATGAGTGTTTTAATATCCTAAGAGATTTCCAGGGTGGAGGAGGGCTTGTGGAATGAGTGTTTTAATATCTTAAGAGATTTCCAGGGTGGAGGAGGGCTTGTGGAATGAGTGTTTTAATATCTTAAGAGATTTCCAGGGTGGAGGAGGGCTTGTGGAATGAGTGTTTTAATATCCTAAGAGATTTCCAGGTTGGAGGAGGGCTTGTGGAATGAGTGTTTTAATATCCTAAGAGATTTCCAGGGTGGAGGAGGGCTTCTGGAATGAGTGTTTTAATATCCTAAGAGATTTCCAGGGTGGAGGAGGGCTTGTGGAATGAGTGTTTTAATATCCTAGGAGATTTCCAGGGTGGAGGAGGGCTTGTGGAATGAGTGTTTTAATATCTTAAGAGATTTCCAGGGTGGAGGAGGGCTTGTGGAATGAGTGTTTTAATATCCTAAGAGATTTCCAGGGTGGAGGAGGGCTTGTGGAATGAGTGTTTTAATATCCTAAGAGATTTCCAGGATGGAGGAGGGCTTGTGGAATGAGTGTTTTAATATCCTAAGAGATTTCCAGGGTGGAGGAGGGCTTGTGGAATGAGTGTTTTAATATCCTAAGAGATTTCCAGGGTGGAGGAGGGCTTGTGGAATGAGTGTTTTAATATCCTAAGAGATTTCCAGGGTGGAGGAGGGCTTGTGGAATGAGTGTTTTAATATCCTAAGAGATTTCCAGGGTGGAGGAGGGCTTGTGGAATGAGTGTTTTAATATCCTAAGAGATTTCCAGGGTGGAGGAGGGCTTGTGGAATGAGTGTTTTAATATCCTAAGAGATTTCCAGGGTGGAGGAGGGCTTGTGGAATGAGTGTTTTAATATCCTAAGAGATTTCCAGGGTGGAGGAGGGCTTGTGGAATGAGTGTTTTAATATCTTAAGAGATTTCCAGGATGGAGGAGGGTTTGTGGAATGAGTGTTTTAATATCCTAAGAGATTTCCAGGGTGGAGGAGGGCTTGTGGAATGAGTGTTTTAATATCTTAAGAGATTTCCAGGATGGAGGAGGGCTTTTGGAATGAGTGTTTTAATATCCTAAGAGATTTCCAGGGTGGAGGAGGGCTTGTGGAGTGAGTGTTTTAATATCTTAAGAGATTTCCAGGGTGGAGGAGGGCTTGTGGAATGAGTGTTTTAATATCTTAAGAGATTTCCAGGGTGGAGGAGGGCTTGTGGAATGAGTGTTTTAATATCCTAAGAGATTTCCAGGATGGAGGAGGGCTTGTGGAATGAGTGTTTTAATATCCTAAGAGATTTCCAGGGTGGAGGAGGGCTTGTGGAATGAGTGTTTTAATATCCTAAGAGATTTCCAGGGTGGAGGAGGGCTTGTGGAATGAGTGTTTTAATATCTTAAGAGATTTCCAGGATGGAGGAGGGCTTGTGGAATAAGTGTTTTAATATCCTAAGAGATTTCCAGGGTGGAGGAGGGCTTGTGGAATGAGTTATTTAATATCTTAAGAGATTTCCAGGGTGGAGGAGGGCTTGTGGAATGAGTGTTTTAATATCCTAAGAGATTTCCAGGGTGGAGGAGGGCTTGTGGAATGAGTGTTTTAATATCCTAAGAGATTTCCAGGGTGGAGGAGAGCTTGTGGAATGAGTGTTTTAATATCTTAAGAGATTTCCAGGGTGGAAGAGGGCTTGTGGAATGAGTGTTTTTATATCCTAAGAGATTTCCAGGGTGGAGGAGGGCTTGTGGAATGAGTATTTTAATATCCTAATAGATTTCCAGGGTGGAGGAGGGCTTGTGGAATGAGTGTTTTAATATCCTAAGAGATTTCCAGGGTGGAGGAGGGCTTGTGGAATGAGTGTTTTAATATCCTAAGAGATTTCCAGGGTGGAGGAGGGCTTGTGGAATGAGTGTTTTAATATCCTAAGAGATTTCCAGGGTGGAGGAGGGCTTGTGGAATGAGTGTTTTAATATCTTAAGAGATTTCCAGGGTGGAGGAGGGCTTGTGGAATGAGTGTTTTAATATCTTAAGAGATTTCCAGGGTGGAGGAGGGCTTGTGGAATGAGTGTTTTAATATCCTAAGAGATTTCCAGGGTGAAGGAGGGCTTGTGGAATGAGTGTTTTAATATCCTAAGAGATTTCCAGGATGGAGGAGGGCTTGTGGAATGAGTGTTTTAATATCCTAAGAGATTTCCAGGGTGGAGGAGGGCTTGTGGAATGAGTGTTTTAATATCCTAAGAGATTTCCAGGGTGGAGGAGGGCTTGTGGAATGAGTGTTTTAATATCCTAAGAGATTTCCAGGGTGGAGGAGGGCTTGTGGAATGAGTGTTTTAATATCTTAAGAGATTTCCAGGATGGAGGAGGGTTTGTGGAATGAGTGTTTTAATATCCTAAGAGATTTCCAGGGTGGAGGAGGGCTTGTGGAATGAGTGTTTTAATATCTTAAGAGATTTCCAGGATGGAGGAGGGCTTGTGGAATGAGTGTTTTAATATCCTAAGAGATTTCCAGGGTGGAGGAGGGCTTGTGGAGTGAGTGTTTTAATATCCTAAGAGATTTCCAGGGTGGAGGAGGGCTTGTGGAATGAGTGTTTTAATATCTTAAGAGATTTCCAGGGTGGAGGAGGGCTTGTGGAATGAGTGTTTTAATATCCTAAGAGATTTCCAGGATGGAGGAGGGCTTGTGGAATGAGTGTTTTAATATCCTAAGAGATTTCCAGGGTGGAGGAGGGCTTGTGGAATGAGTGTTTTAATATCCTAAGAGATTTCCAGGGTGGAGGAGGGCTTGTGGAATGAGTGTTTTAATATCTTAAGAGATTTCCAGGATGGAGGAGGGCTTGTGGAATAAGTGTTTTAATATCCTAAGAGATTTTCAGGGTGGAGGAGGGCTTGTGGAATGAGTTATTTAATATCTTAAGAGATTTCCAGGGTGGAGGAGGGCTTGTGGAATGAGTGTTTTAATATCCTAAGAGATTTCCAGGGTGGAGGAGGGCTTGTGGAATGAGTGTTTTAATATCCTAAGAGATTTCCAGGGTGGAGGAGAGCTTGTGGAATGAGTGTTTTAATATCTTAAGAGATTTCCAGGGTGGAAGAGGGCTTGTGGAATGAGTGTTTTTATATCCTAAGAGATTTCCAGGGTGGAGGAGGGCTTGTGGAATGAGTATTTTAATATCCTAATAGATTTCCAGGGTGGAGGAGGGCTTGTGGAATGAGTGTTTTAATATCCTAAGAGATTTCCAGGGTGGAGGAGGGCTTGTGGAATGAGTGTTTTAATATCCTAAGAGATTTCCAGGGTGGAGGAGGGCTTGTGGAATGAGTGTTTTAATATCCTAAGAGATTTCCAGGGTGGAGGAGGGCTTGTGGAATGAGTGTTTTAATATCTTAAGAGATTTCCAGGGTGGAGGAGGGCTTGTGGAATGAGTGTTTTAATATCTTAAGAGATTTCCAGGGTGGAGGAGGGCTTGTGGAATGAGTGTTTTAATATCCTAAGAGATTTCCAGGGTGGAGGAGGGCTTGTGGAATGAGTGTTTTAATATCCTAAGAGATTTCCAGGATGGAGGAGGGCTTGTGGAATGAGTGTTTTAATATCCTAAGAGATTTCCAGGGTGGAGGAGGGCTTGTGGAATGAGTGTTTTAATATCTTAAGAGATTTCCAGGATGGAGGAGGGCTTGTGGAATGAGTGTTTTAATATCCGAAGAGATTTCCAGGGTGGAGGAGGGCTTGTGGAATGAGTGTTTTAATATCTAAAGAGATTTCCAGGGTGGAGGAGGGCTTGTGGAATGAGTGTTTTAATATCTTAAGAGATTTCCAGGGTGGAGGAAGGCTTGTGGAATGAGTGTTTTAATATCTTAAGAGATTTCCAGGATGGAGGAGGGCTTGTGGAATGAGTGTTTTAATATCCTAAGAGATTTCCAGGGTGGAGGAGGGCTTGTGGAATGAGTGTTTTAATATCCTAAGAGATTTCCAGGGTGGAGGAGGGCTTGTGGAATGAGTGTTTTAATATCCTAAGAGATTTCCAGGGTGGAGGAGGGCTTGTGGAATGAGTGTTTTAATATCTTAAGAGATTTCCAGGGTGGAGGAGGGCTTGTGGAATGAGTGTTTTAATATCCTAAGAGATTTCCAGGGGGTGGAGGGCTTGTGGAATGAGTGTTTTAATATCCTAAGAGATTTCCAGGGTGGAGGAGGGCTTGTGGAATGAGTGTTTTAATATCCTAAGAGATTTCCAGGGTGGAGGAGGGCTTGTGGAATGAGTGTTTTAATATCCTAAGAGATTTCCATGATGGAGGAGGATTTGTGTAATGAGTGTTTTAATATCCTAAGAGATTTCCAGGGTGGAGGAGGGCTTGTGGAATGAGTGTTTTAATATCCTAAGAGATTTCCAGGGTGGAGGAGGGCTTGTGGAATGAGTGTTTTAATATCCTAAGAGATTTCCAGGGTGGAGGAGGGCTTGTGGAATGAGTGTTTTAATATCCTAAGAGATTTCCAGGGTGGAGGAGGGCTTGTGGAATGAGTGTTTTAATATCTTAAGAGATTTCCAGGATGGAGGAGGGTTTGTGGAATGAGTGTTTTAATATCCTAAGAGATTTCCAGGGTGGAGGAGGGCTTGTGGAATGAGTGTTTTAATATCTTAAGAGATTTCCAGGGTGGAGGAGGGCTTGTGGAATGAGTGTTTTAATATCTTAAGAGATTTCCAGGGTGGAGGAGGGCTTGTGGAATGAGTGTTTTAATATCCTAAGAGATTTCCAGGGTGGAGGAGGGCTTGTGGAATGAGTGTTTTAATATCCTAAGAGATTTCCAGGGTGGAGGAGGGCTTGTGGAATGAGTGTTTTAATATCCTAAAGATTTCCAGGGTGGAGGAGGGCTTGTGAAATAAGTGTTTTAATATCTTAAGAGATTTCCAGGATGGAGGAGGGCTTGTGGAATGAGTGTTTTAATATCCTAAGAGATTTCCAGGGTGGAGGAGGGCTTGTGGAATGAGTGTTTTAATATCCTAAGAGATTTCCAGGGTGGAGGAGGGCTTGTGGAATGAGTGTTTTAATATCTTAAGAGATTTCCAGGGTGGAGGAGGGCTTGTGGAATGAGTGTTTTAATATCTTAAGAGATTTCCAGGGTGGAGGAGGGCTTGTGGAATGAGTGTTTTAATATCCTAAGAGATTTCCAGGGTGGAGGAGGGCTTGTGGAATGAGTGTTTTAATATCCTAAGAGATTTCCAGGATGGAGGAGGGCTTGTGGAATGAGTGTTTTAATATCCTAAGAGATTTCCAGGGTGGAGGAGGGCTTGTGGAATGAGTGTTTTAATATCTTAAGAGATTTCCAGGATGGAGGAGGGCTTGTGGAATGAGTGTTTTAATATCCTAAGAGATTTCCAGGGTGGAGGAGGGCTTGTGGAATGAGTGTTTTAATATCTAAAGAGATTTCCAGGGTGGAGGAGGGCTTGTGGAATGAGTGTTTTAATATCTTAAGAGATTTCCAGGGTGGAGGAGGGCTTGTGGAATGAGTGTTTTAATATCTTAAGAGATTTCCAGGATGGAGGAGGGCTTGTGGAATGAGTGTTTTAATATCCTAAGAGATTTCCAGGGTGGAGGAGGGCTTGTGGAATGAGTGTTTTAATATCCTAAGAGATTTCCAGGGTGGAGGAGGGCTTGTGGAATGAGTGTTTTAATATCCTAAGAGATTTCCAGGGTGGAGGAGGGCTTGTGGAATGAGTGTTTTAATATCTTAAGAGATTTCCAGGGTGGAGGAGGGCTTGTGGAATGAGTGTTTTAATATCCTAAGAGATTTCCAGGGTGGTGGAGGGCTTGTGGAATGAGTGTTTTAATATCCTAAGAGATTTCCAGGGTGGAGGAGGGCTTGTGGAATGAGTGTTTTAATATCCTAAGAGATTTCCAGGATGGAGGAGGGTTTGTGGAATGAGTGTTTTAATATCCTAAGAGATTTCCAGGGTGGAGGAGGGCTTGTGGAATGAGTGTTTTAATATCCTAAGAGATTTCCAGGGTGGAGGAGGGCTTGTGGAATGAGTGTTTTAATATCCTAGGAGATTTCCAGGGTGGAGGAGGGCTTGTGGAATGAGTGTTTTAATATCCTAAGAGATTTCCAGGGTGGAGGAGGGCTTGTGGAATGAGTGTTTTAATATCTTAAGAGATTTCCAGGATGGAGGAGGGTTTGTGGAATGAGTGTTTTAATATCCTAAGAGATTTCCAGGGTGGAGGAGGGCTTGTGGAATGAGTGTTTTAATATCTTAAGAGATTTCCAGGGTGGAGGAGGGCTTGTGGAATGAGTGTTTTAATATCCTAAGAGATTTCCAGGGTGGAGGAGGGCTTGTGGAATGAGTGTTTTAATATCTTAAGAGATTTCCAGGGTGGAGGAGGGCTTGTGGAATGAGTGTTTTAATATCCTAAGAGATTTCCAGGGTGGAGGAGGGCTTGTGGAATGAGTGTTTTAATATCTTAAGAGATTTCCAGGGTGGAGGAGGGCTTGTGGAATGAGTGTTTTAATATCTTAAGAGATTTCCAGGGTGGAGGAGGGCTTGTGGAATGAGTGTTTTAATATCCTAAGAAATTTCCAGGGTGGAGGAGGGCTTGTGGAATGAGTGTTTTAATATCCTAAGAGATTTCCAGGGTGGAGGAGGGCTTGTGGAATGAGTGTTTTAATATCCTAAGAGATTTCCAGGGTGGAGGAGGGCTTGTGGAATGAGTGTTTTAATATCGTAAGAGATTTCCAGGATGGAGGAGGGCTTGTGGAATGAGTGCTTTAATATCCTAAGAGATTTCCAGGGTGGAGGAGGGCTTGTGGAATGAGTGTTTTAATATCTTAAGAGATTTCCAGGGTGGAGGAGGGCTTGTGGAATGAGTGTTTTAATATCCTAGGAGATTTCCAGGGTGGAGGAGGGCTTGTGGAATGAGTGTTTTAATATCTTAAGAGATTTCCAGGGTGGAGGAGGGCTTGTGGAATGAGTGTTTTAATATCCTAAGAGATTTCCAGGGTGGAGGAGGGCTTGTGGAATGAGTGTTTTAATATCCTAAGAGATTTCCAGGATGGAGGAGGGCTTGTGGAATGAGTGTTTTAATATCCTAAGAGATTTCCAGGGTGGAGGAGGGCTTGTGGAATGAGTGTTTTAATATCCTAAGAGATTTCCAGGGTGGAGGAGGGCTTGTGGAATGAGTGTTTTAATATCCTAAGAGATTTCCAGGGTGGAGGAGGGCTTGTGGAATGAGTGTTTTAATATCTTAAGAGATTTCCAGGATGGAGGAGGGCTTGTGGAATGAGTGTTTTAATATCCGAAGAGATTTCCAGGGTGGAGGAGGGCTTGTGGAATGAGTGTTTTAATATCTAAAGAGATTTCCAGGGTGGAGGAGGGCTTGTGGAATGAGTGTTTTAATATCTTAAGAGATTTCCAGGGTGGAGGAAGGCTTGTGGAATGAGTGTTTTAATATCTTAAGAGATTTCCAGGATGGAGGAGGGCTTGTGGAATGAGTGTTTTAATATCCTAAGAGATTTCCAGGGTGGAGGAGGGCTTGTGGAATGAGTGTTTTAATATCCTAAGAGATTTCCAGGGTGGAGGAGGGCTTGTGGAATGAGTGTTTTAATATCCTAAGAGATTTCCAGGGTGGAGGAGGGCTTGTGGAATGAGTGTTTTAATATCTTAAGAGATTTCCAGGGTGGAGGAGGGCTTGTGGAATGAGTGTTTTAATATCCTAAGAGATTTCCAGGGGGGTGGAGGGCTTGTGGAATGAGTGTTTTAATATCCTAAGAGATTTCCAGGGTGGAGGAGGGCTTGTGGAATGAGTGTTTTAATATCCTAAGAGATTTCCAGGGTGGAGGAGGGCTTGTGGAATGAGTGTTTTAATATCCTAAGAGATTTCCAGGATGGAGGAGGATTTGTGTAATGAGTGTTTTAATATCCTAAGAGATTTCCAGGGTGGAGGAGGGCTTGTGGAATGAGTGTTTTAATATCCTAAGAGATTTCCAGGGTGGAGGAGGGCTTGTGGAATGAGTGTTTTAATATCCTAAGAGATTTCCAGGGTGGAGGAGGGCTTGTGGAATGAGTGTTTTAATATCCTAAGAGATTTCCAGGGTGGAGGAGGGCTTGTGGAATGAGTGTTTTAATATCTTAAGAGATTTCCAGGATGGAGGAGGGTTTGTGGAATGAGTGTTTTAATATCCTAAGAGATTTCCAGGGTGGAGGAGGGCTTGTGGAATGAGTGTTTTAATATCTTAAGAGATTTCCAGGGTGGAGGAGGGCTTGTGGAATGAGTGTTTTAATATCTTAAGAGATTTCCAGGGTGGAGGAGGGCTTGTGGAATGAGTGTTTTAATATCCTAAGAGATTTCCAGGGTGGAGGAGGGCTTGTGGAATGAGTGTTTTAATATCCTAAGAGATTTCCAGGGTGGAGGAGGGCTTGTGGAATGAGTGTTTTAATATCCTAAAGATTTCCAGGGTGGAGGAGGGCTTGTGAAATAAGTGTTTTAATATCTTAAGAGATTTCCAGGATGGAGGAGGGCTTGTGGAATGAGTGTTTTAATATCCTAAGAGATTTCCAGGGTGGAGGAGGGCTTGTGGAATGAGTGTTTTAATATCCTAAGAGATTTCCAGGGTGGAGGAGGGCTTGTGGAATGAGTGTTTTAATATCTTAAGAGATTTCCAGGGTGGAGGAGGGCTTGTGGAATGAGTGTTTTAATATCTTAAGAGATTTCCAGGGTGGAGGAGGGCTTGTGGAATGAGTGTTTTAATATCCTAAGAGATTTCCAGGGTGGAGGAGGGCTTGTGGAATGAGTGTTTTAATATCCTAAGAGATTTCCAGGATGGAGGAGGGCTTGTGGAATGAGTGTTTTAATATCCTAAGAGATTTCCAGGGTGGAGGAGGGCTTGTGGAATGAGTGTTTTAATATCTTAAGAGATTTCCAGGATGGAGGAGGGCTTGTGGAATGAGTGTTTTAATATCCTAAGAGATTTC
The DNA here is from genome assembly GCA_963680875.1 of Bathymodiolus brooksi. Classification (NCBI taxonomy): domain Eukaryota; kingdom Metazoa; phylum Mollusca; class Bivalvia; order Mytilida; family Modiolidae; genus Bathymodiolus; species Bathymodiolus brooksi. Next base: position 43,486 of record CAVMGF010000057.1, read on the forward strand.
CAGGGTGGAGGAGGGCTTGTGGAATGAGTGTTTTAATATCTAAAGAGATTTCCAGGGTGGAGGAGGGCTTGTGGAATGAGTGTTTTAATATCTTAAGAGATTTCCAGGGTGGAGGAGGGCTTGTGGAATGAGTGTTTTAATATCTTAAGAGATTTCCAGGATGGAGGAGGGCTTGTGGAATGAGTGTTTTAATATCCTAAGAGATTTCCAGGGTGGAGGAGGGCTTGTGGAATGAGTGTTTTAATATCCTAAGAGATTTCCAGGGTGGAGGAGGGCTTGTGGAATGAGTGTTTTAATATCCTAAGAGATTTCCAGGGTGGAGGAGGGCTTGTGGAATGAGTGTTTTAATATCTTAAGAGATTTCCAGGGTGGAGGAGGGCTTGTGGAATGAGTGTTTTAATATCCTAAGAGATTTCCAGGGTGGTGGAGGGCTTGTGGAATGAGTGTTTTAATATCCTAAGAGATTTCCAGGGTGGAGGAGGGCTTGTGGAATGAGTGTTTTAATATCCTAAGAGATTTCCAGGGTGGAGGAGGGCTTGTGGAATGAGTGTTTTAATATCCTAAGAGATTTCCAGGATGGAGGAGGGTTTGTGGAATGAGTGTTTTAATATCCTAAGAGATTTCCAGGGTGGAGGAGGGCTTGTGGAATGAGTGTTTTAATATCCTAAGAGATTTCCAGGGTGGAGGAGGGCTTGTGGAATGAGTGTTTTAATATCCTAGGAGATTTCCAGGGTGGAGGAGGGCTTGTGGAATGAGTGTTTTAATATCCTAAGAGATTTCCAGGGTGGAGGAGGGCTTGTGGAATGAGTGTTTTAATATCTTAAGAGATTTCCAGGATGGAGGAGGGTTTGTGGAATGAGTGTTTTAATATCCTAAGAGATTTCCAGGGTGGAGGAGGGCTTGTGGAATGAGTGTTTTAATATCTTAAGAGATTTCCAGGGTGGAGGAGGGCTTGTGGAATGAGTGTTTTAATATCCTAAGAGATTTCCAGGGTGGAGGAGGGCTTGTGGAATGAGTGTTTTAATATCTTAAGAGATTTCCAGGGTGGAGGAGGGCTTGTGGAATGAGTGTTTTAATATCCTAAGAGATTTCCAGGGTGGAGGAGGGCTTGTGGAATGAGTGTTTTAATATCTTAAGAGATTTCCAGGGTGGAGGAGGGCTTGTGGAATGAGTGTTTTAATATCTTAAGAGATTTCCAGGGTGGAGGAGGGCTTGTGGAATGAGTGTTTTAATATCCTAAGAAATTTCCAGGGTGGAGGAGGGCTTGTGGAATGAGTGTTTTAATCCTAAGAGATTTCCAGGGTGGAGGAGGGCTTGTGGAATGAGTGTTTTAATATCCTAAGAGATTTCCAGGGTGGAGGAGGGCTTGTGGAATGAGTGTTTTAATATCGTAAGAGATTTCCAGGATGGAGGAGGGCTTGTGGAATGAGTGCTTTAATATCCTAAGAGATTTCCAGGGTGGAGGAGGGCTTGTGGAATGAGTGTTTTAATATCTTAAGAGATTTCCAGGGTGGAGGAGGGCTTGTGGAATGAGTGTTTTAATATCCTAGGAGATTTTCAGGGTGGAGGAGGGCTTGTGGAATGAGTGTTTTAATATCTTAAGAGATTTCCAGGGTGGAGGAGGGCTTGTGGAATGAGTGTTTTAATATCCTAAGAGATTTCCAGGGTGGAGGAGGGCTTGTGGAATGAGTGTTTTAATATCCTAAGAGATTTCCAGGATGGAGGAGGGCTTGTGGAATGAGTGTTTTAATATCCTAAGAGATTTCCAGGGTGGAGGAGGGCTTGTGGAATGAGTGTTTTAATATCCTAAGAGATTTCCAGGGTGGAGGAGGGCTTGTGGAATGAGTGTTTTAATATCCTAAGAGATTTCCAGGGTGGAGGAGG
>CAVMGF010000058.1:0-60000 GCA_963680875.1 Bathymodiolus brooksi
ATGAATGTTCATTAGATGGTCCTCTACAAACTTTAGGTTTTTTGTTCCGGTATGAAATTTAAAATGGCGGCTACGGCAGGACTTAGTTTAACATTTGACCCTATGGGAAAATGTTTCAAAATGCTTCTCTCTGAAACCACTTGGACAGTTGAAACCAAAATGCCCATGAATGATCATTGGAGGGTCCTCTACAAAGTTTCTGTTTTTTATGCCGATCGGAATCCAAGATGGCCGCCACCACAGGACCATAGATTAACATTGGACCCTATGGGAAAATATTCAAATGCCTTCTTCTCAGAAACTACAAATATGATTAAAGCCAAACTGTACAGAATGTTCATTGGATGGTCCTCTACAATCTTAAGGTTTTTGTTCCGATATGAAATTCAAAATGGCGGCTACGGCAGGACTTAGTTTAACGTGGACCCTATGGGAAAATGTTTCAAAATGCTTCTTCTCTGAAACCACTTGGACAGTTGAAACCAAACTGCCCAGGAATGATCATTGGAAGGTCCTCTACAAATTTTCTGTTTTTTATGCCGATCGAAATCCCAAGATGGCCGCCACCGCAGGACATAGATTAACATTGGACCCTATGGAAAATATTCAAATGCCTTCTTTCCAGAAACTACAAATATGATTAAAGCCAAACTGTACATGAATGTTCATTGGATGGTCCTCTACAATCTTAAGGTTTTTTGTTCCGATATGAAATTCAAAATGGCGGCTACGGCAGGACTTAGTTTAACATTGGACCCTAAGGGAAAAATGTTTCAAAATGCTTCTTCTCTGAAACCACTTGGACAGTTGAAACCAAACTGCCCATGAATGATCATTGGAAGGTCCTCTACAAAGTTTCTGTTTTTTGTGCCGATCGGAAATCCAAGATGGCCACCACCGCAGGACATAGATTAACATTGGACCCTATGGGAAAATATTCAAATGCCTTCTTCTCAGAAACTACAAATATGATTAAAGCCAAACTGTACATGAAATGTTCATTAGATGGTCCTCTACAAACTCTAGGTTTTTTGTTCCGGTATGAAATTTAAAATGGCGGCTACGGCAGGGACTTAGTTTAACATTGGACCCTATGGGAAAAATGTTTCAAAATGCTTCTTCTCTGAAACCACTTTGACAGTTGAAACCAACTGCCCATGAATGATCATTAGAAGGTCCTCTACAAAGTTTCTGTTTTTTATGCCGATCGGAAATCCAAGATGGCCACCACCACAGGACATAGATTAACATTGGACCCCTATGGGAAAATATTCAAATGCCTTCTTCTCAGAAACTACAAATATGATTAAAGCCAAACTGTACATGAATGTTCATTGGATGGTCCTCTACAATCTTAAGGTTTTTTATTCCGATATGAAATTCAAAATGGCGGCTACGGCAGGACTTAGTTTAACGTTGGACCCTATGGGAAAAATGTTTCAAAATGCTTCTTCTCTGAAACCACTTGGACAGTTGAAACCCAACTGCCAGGAATGATCATTGGAAGGTCCTCAACAAAGTTTCTGTTTTTATGCCGATCGGAAATCCAAGATGGCCACCACCGCAGGACATAGATTAACATTGGACCCTATGGGAAATATTCAAATGCTTCTTCTCAGAAACTACAAATATGATTAAAGCCAAACTGTACATGAATGTTCATTGGATGGTCCTCTACAATCTTAAGGTTTTTGTTCCGATATGAAATTCAAAATGGCGGTTACGGCAGGACTTAGTTTAACATTGGACCCTATGGGAAAAATGTTTCAAAATGCTTCTTCTCTGAAACCACTTGGACAGTTGAAACCAAACTGCCAGGAATGATCATTGGAAGGTCCTCTACAAATTTTATGTTTTTTATGCCGATCGGAAATCCAAGATGGCCACCACGCAGGACATAGATTAACATTGGACCTATGGGAAAATATTCAAATGCCTTCTTCTCAGAAACTACAAATATGATTAAAGCCAAACTGTACATGAATGTTCATTGGATGGTCCTCTACAATCTTAAGGTTTTTTGTTCCGATATGAAATTCAAAATGACGGCTACGGCAGGACTTAGTTTAACATTGGACCCTATGGGAAAAATGTTTCAAAATGCTTCTTCTCTGAAACACTTGGACAGTTGAAACCAAAACTGCCCAGGAATGATCATTGGAAGGTCTCTACAAAGTTTCTGTTTTTTGTGCCGATCGGAAATCCAAGATGGCTGCCACCGCAGGACATAGATTAACATTGGACCCCTATGGGAAAATATTCAAATGCCTTCTTCTCAGAAACTACAAATATGATTAAGCCAAACTGTACATGAATGTTCATTAGATGGTCCTCTACAAACTTTAGGTTTTTTGTTCCGGTATGAAATTTAAAATGGCGGCTACGGCAGGACTTAGTTTAACATTTGACCCTATGGGAAAAATGTTTCAAAATGCTTCTTCTCTGAAACCACTTGGACAGTTGAAACCAAACTGCCCATGAATGATCATTGGAAGGTCCTCTACAAAGTTTCTGTTTTTTATGCCGATCGGAAATCCAAGATGGCGCCACCACAGGACATAGATTAACATTGGACCCTATGGGAAAATATTCAAATGCCTTTTCTCAGAAACTACAAATATGATTAAAGCCAAACTGTACATGAATGTTCATTGGATGGTCATCTACAATCTTAAGGTTTTTTGTTCCGATATGAAATTCAAAATGGCGGCTACGGCAGGACTTAGTTTAACATTGGACCCTAAGGGAAAAATGTTTCAAAATGCTTCTTCTCTGAAACCACTTGGACAGTTGAACCAAACTGCCCATGAATGATCATTGGAAGGTCCTCTACAAAGTTTCTGTTTTTTATGCCGATCGGAAATCCAAGATGGCCGCCACCACAGGACATAGATTAACATTGGACCCTATGGGAAAATATTCAAATGCCTTCTTCTCAGAAAACTACAAATATGATTAAAGCCAAACTGTACATGAATGTTCATTGGATGGTCCTCTACAATCTTAAGGTTTTTTGTTCCGATATGAAATTCAAAAATGGCGGCTACGGCAGGACTTAGTTCTAACATTGGACCCTATGGAAAAATGTTTCAAAATGCTTCTTCTCTGAAACCACTTGGACAGTTGAAACCAAACTGCCCATGAATGATCATTGGAAGGTCCTCTACAAAGTTTCTGTTTTTTATGCCGATCGGAAATCCAAGATGGCCGCCACCACAGGACATAGATTAACATTGGACCCTATGGGAAAAATATTCAAATGCCTTCTTCTCAGAAACTACAAATATGATTAAAGCCAAACTGTACATGAATGTTCATTAGATGGTCCTCTACAAACTTTAGGTTTTTTGTTCCGGTATGAATTTAAAATGGCGGCTACGGCAGGACTTAGTTTAACATTGGACCCTATGGGAAAAATGTTTCAAATGCTTCTTCTCTGAAACCACTTGGACAGTTGAAACCAAACTGCCATGAATGATCATTGGAAGGTCCTCTACAAAGTTTCTGTTTTTTATGCCGATCGGAAATCCAAGATGGCCGCCACCACAGGACATAGATTAACATTGGACCCTATGGGAAAATATTCAAATGCCTTCTTCTCAGAAACTACAAATATGATTAAAGCCAAACTGTACATGAATGTTCATTAGATGGTCCTCTACAATCTTAAGGTTTTTTGTTCCGATATGAAATTCAAAATGACGGCTACGGCAGGACTTAGTTTAACATTGGACCCTATGGGAAAATGTTTCAAATGCTTCTTCTCTGAAACCACTTGGACAGTTGAAACCAAACTGCCCAGGAATGATCATTGGAAGGTCCTCTACAAATTTTATGTTTTTTATGCCGATCGGAAATCCAAGATGGCCACCACCGCAGGACATAGATTAACATTGGACCTATGGGAAAATATTCAAATGCTTCTTCTCAGAAACTACAAATATGATTAAAGCCAACTGTACATGAATGTTCATTAGATGGTCCTCTACAAACTTTAGGTGTTTTGTTCCGGTATGAAATTTAAAATGGCGTACGGCAGGACTTAGTTTAACATTGGACCCTATGGAAAAATGTTTCAAAATGCTTCTTCTCTGAAACCACTTGGACAGTTGAAACCAAACTGCCCATGAATGATCATTGGAAGGTCCTCTACAAAGTTTCTGTTTTTTATGCCGATCGGAAATCAAGATGGCCGCCACCACAGGACATAGATTAACATTGGAACCCTATGGGAAAATATTCAAATGCCTTCTTCTCAGAAACTACAAATATGATTAAAGCCAAACTGTACATGAATGTTCATTAGATGGTCCTCTACAATCTTAAGGTTTTTTTGTTCCGATATGAAATTCAAAATGACGGCTACGGCAGGACTTAGTTTAACATTGGACCCTAAGGGAAAAATGTTTCAAAATGCTTCTTCTCTGAAACCACTTGGACAGTTGAAACCAAACTGCCCAGGAATGATCATTGGAAGGTCCTCTACAAATTTTATGTTTTTTATGCCGATCGGAAATCCAAGATGGCCACCACCGCAGGACATAGATTAACATTGGACCCTATGGGAAAATATTCAAATGCCTTCTTCTCAGAAACTACAAATATGATTAAAGCCAAACTGTACATGAATGTTCATTGGATGGTCCTCTACAATCTTAGGTTTTTTGTTCCGATATGAAATTCAAAATGGCGGCTCCGGCAGGACTTAGTTTAACATTGGACCCTATGGGAAAAATGTTTCAAAATGCTTCTTCTCAGAAACCACTTGGACAGTTGAAACCAAACTGCCCAGGAATGATCATTGGAAGGTCCTCTACAAATTTTATGTTTTTTATGCCGATCGGAATCCAATGGCCGCCACCGCAGGACATAGATTAACATTGGACCCTATGGGAAAATATTCAAATGCCTTCTTCTCAGAAACTACAAATATGATTAAAGCCAAACTGTACATGAATGTTCATTGGATGGTCCTCTACAATCTTAAGGTTTTTTGTTCCGATATGAAATTCAAAATGGCGGCTACGGCAGGACTTAGTTTAACATTGGACCCTATGGGAAAAATGTTTCAAAATGCTTCTTCTCTGAAACCACTTGGACAGTTGAAACCAACTGCCCATGAATGATCATTGGAGGGTCCTCTACAAGTTTCTGTTTTTTATGCCGATCGGAAATCCAAGATGGCCGCCACCACAGGACATAGATTAACATTGGACCCTATGGGAAAATATTCAAATGCCTTCTTCTCAGAAACTACAAATATGATTAAAGCCAAACTGTACATGAATGTTCATTAGATGGTCCTCTACAAACTTTAGTTTTTTGTTCCGGTATGAAATTTAAAATGGCGGCTACGGCAGGACTTAGTTTAACATTGGACCCTATGGGAAAAATGTTTCAAAATGCTTCTTCTCTGAAACCACTTGGACAGTTGAAACCAAACTGCCCATGAATGATCATTGGAAGGTCCTCTACAAAGTTTCTGTTTTTTATGCCGATCGGAAATCCAAGATGGCCGCCACCACAGGACATAGATTAACATTGGACCCTATGGGAAAATATTCAAATGCCTTCTTCTCAGAAACTACAAATATGATTAAAGCCAACTGTACATGAATGTTCATTAGATGGTCCTCTACAAACTTTAGGTTTTTTGTTCCGGTATGAAATTTAAAATGGCGGCTACGGCAGGACTTAGTTTAACATTGGACCCTATGGGAAAAATGTTTCAAAATGCTTCTTCTCTGAAACCACTTGGACAGTTGAAACCAAACTGCCATGAATGATCATTGGAAGGTCCTCTACAAAGTTTCTGTTTTTTATGCCGATCGGAAATCCAAGATGGCCGCCACCACAGGACATAGATTAACATTGGACCCTATGGGAAAATATTCAAATGCTTCTTCTCAGAAACTACAAATATGATTAAAGCCAAAATGTACATGAATGTTCATTAGATGGTCCTCTACAATCTTAAGGTTTTTTGTTCCGATATGAAATTCAAAATGACGGCTACGGCAGGACTTAGTTTAACATTGGACCCTATGGGAAAAATGTTTCAAAATGCTTCTTCTCTGAAACCACTTGGACAGTTGAAACCAAACTGCCCAGGAATGATCATTGGAAGGTCCTCTACAAATTTTATGTTTTTTATGCCGATCGGAAATCCAAGATGGCCACCACCGCAGGACATAGATTAACATTGGACCCTATGGGAAAATATTCAAATGCCTTCTTCTCAGAAACTACAAATATGATTAAAGCCAAAACTGTACATGAATGTTCATTGGATGGTCCTCTACAATCTTAAGGTTTTTTGTTCCGATATGGAAATTCAAAATGGCGGCTACGGCAGGACTAGGTTTAACATTGGACCCTATGGAAAAATGTTTCAAAATGCTTCTTCTCAGAAACCACTTGGACAGTTGAAACCAAACTGCCCAGGAATGATCATTGGAAGGTCCTCTACCAATTTTATGTTTTTTATGCCGATCGGAAATCCAAGATGGCCGCCACGCAGGACATAGATTAACATTGGACCCTATGGAAAATATTCAAATGCCTTCTTCTCAGAAACTACAAATATGATTAAAGCCAAACTGTACATGAATGTTCATTGGATGGTCCTCTACAATCTTAAGGTTTTTTGTTCCGATATGAAATTCAAAATGGCGGCTACGGCAGGACTTAGTTTAACATTGGACCCTATGGGAAAAATGTTTCAAAAATGCTTCTTCTCTGAAACCACTTGGACAGTTGAAACCAAACTGCCCATGAATGATCATTGGAGGGTCCTCTACAAAGTTTCTGTTTTTTATGCCGATCGGAAATCCAAGATGGCCGCCACCACAGGACATAGATTAACATTGGACCCTATGGGAAAATATTCAAATGCCTTCTTCTCAGAAACTACAAATATGATTAAAGCCAAACTGTACATGAATGTTCATTAGATGGTCCTCTACAATCTTAAGGTTTTTTGTTCCGATATGAAATTCAAAATGACGCTACGGCAGGACTTAGTTTAACATTGGACCCTAAGGGAAAAATGTTTCAAATGCCTTCTTCTCTGAAACCACTTGGACAGTTGAAACCAAACTGCCCAGGAATGATCATTGGAAGGTCCTCTACAAATTTTATGTTTTTTATGCCGATCGGAAATCCAAGATGGCCACCACCGCAGGACATAGATTAACATTGGACCCTATGGGAAAATATTCAAATGCCTTCTTCTCAGAAACTACAAATATGATTAAAGCCAAACTGTACATGAATGTTCATTGGATGGTCCTCTACAATCTTAAGGTTTTTTGTTCCGATATGAAATTCAAAATGGCGGCTACGGCAGGACATAGTTTAACATTGGACCCTATGGGAAAAATGTTTCAAAATGCTTCTTCTTCAGAAACCACTTGGACAGTTGAAACCAAACTGCCCAGGAATGATCATTGGAAGGTCCTCTACAAATTTTATGTTTTTTATGCCGATCGGAAATCCAAGATGGCCGCCACCGCAGGACATAGATTAACATTGGACCCTATGGGAAAATATTCAAATGCCTTCTTCTCAGAAACTACAAATATGATTAAAGCCAAACTGTACATGAATGTTCATTGGATGGTCCTCTACAATCTTAAGGTTTTTTGTTCCGATATGAAATTCAAAATGGCGGCTACGGCAGGACTTAGTTTAACATTGGACCCTAAGGGAAAAATGTTTCAAAATGCTTCTTCTCTGAAACCACTTGGACAGTTGAAACCAAACTGCCCATGAATGATCATTGGAGGGTCCTCTACAAAGTTTCTGTTTTTTATGCCGATCGGAAATCCAAGATGGCCGCCACCACAGGACATAGATTAAATTGGACCCTATGGGAAAATATTCAAATGCCTTCTTCTCAGAAACTACAAATATGATTAAAGCCAAACTGTACATGAATGTTCATTGGATGGTCCTCTACAATCTTAAGGTTTTTTGTTCCGATATGAAATTCAAAATGGCGGCTACGGCAGGACTTAGTTTAACATTTGACCCTATTGGAAAAATGTTTCAAAATGCTTCTTCTCTGAAACCACTTGGACAGTTGAAACCAAAACTGCCATGAATGATCATTGGAAGGTCCTCTACAAAGTTTCTGTTTTTTGTGCCGATCGGAAATCCAAGCTGGCCACCACCGCAGGACATAGATTAAAATGGACCCTATGGGAAAATATTCAAATGCCTTCTTCTCAGAAACTACAAATATGATTAAAGCCAAACTGTACATGAATGTTCATTAGATGGTCCTCTACCAAACTTTAGGTTTTTTGTTCCGGTATGAAATTTAAAATGGCGGCTACGGCAGGACTTAGTTTAACATTGGACCCTATGGGAAAAATGTTTCAAAATGCTTCTTCTCTGAAACCACTTTGACAGTTGAAACCAAACTGCCCATGAATGATCATTAGAAGGTCCTCTACAAAGTTTCTGTTTTTTATGCCGATCGGAAATCCAAGATGGCCACCACCACAGGACATAGATTAACATTGGACCCTATGGGAAAATATTCAAATGCCTTCTTCTCAGAAACTACAAATATGATTAAAGCCAAACTGTACATGAATGTTCATTGGATGGTCCTCTACAATCTTAAGGTTTTTTATTCCGATATGAAATTCAAAATGGCGGCTACGGCAGGACTTAGTTTAACGTTGGACCCTATGGAAAAATGTTTCAAAATGCTTCTTCTCTGAAACCACTTGGACAGTTGAAACCAAACTGCCCAGGAATGATCATTGGAAGGTCCTCAACAAAGTTTCTGTTTTTTATGCCGATCGGAAATCCAAGATGGCCACCACCGCAGGACATAGATTAACATTGGACCCTATGGGAAAATATTCAAATGCCTTCTTCTCAGAAACTACAAATATGATTAAAGCCAAACTGTACATGAATGTTCATTGGATGGTCCTCTACAATCTTAAGGTTTTTTGTTCCGATATGAAATTCAAAATGGCGGCTACGGCAGGACTTAGTTTAACATTGGACCCTATGGGAAAAATGTTTCAAATGCTTCTTCTCTGAAACACTTGGACAGTTGAAACCAAACTGCCCAGGAATGATCATTGGAAGGTCCTCTACAAATTTTATGTTTTTTATGCCGATCGGAAATCCAAGATGGCCACCACGCAGGACATAGATTAACATTGGACCCTATGGGAAAATATTCAAATGCCTTCTTTCAGAAACTACAAATATGATTAAAGCCAAACTGTACATGAATGTTCATTGGATGGTCCTCTACAATCTTAAGGTTTTTTGTTCCGATATGAAATTCAAAATGACGGCTACGGCAGGACTTAGTTTAACATTGGACCCTATGGGAAAAATGTTTCAAAATGCTTCTTCTCTGAAACCACTTGGACAGTTGAAACCCAAACTGCCCAGGAATGATCATTGGAAGGTCCTCTACAAAGTTTCTGTTTTTTGTGCCGATCGGAAATCCAAGATGGCTGCCACCGCAGGACATAGATTAACATTGGACCTATGGGAAAATATTCAAATGCCTTCTTCTCAGAAACTACAAATATGATTAAAGCCAAACTGTACATGAATGTTCATTAGATGGTCCTCTACAAACTTTAGGTTTTTTGTTCCGGTATGAAATTTAAAATGGCGGCTACGGCAGGACTTAGTTTAACATTTGACCCTATGGGAAAAATGTTTCAAAATGCTTCTTCTCTGAAACCACTTGGACAGTTGAAACCAAACTGCCCATGAATGATCATTGGAGGGTCCTCTACAAGTTTCTGTTTTTTATGCCGATCGGAAATCCAAGATGGCCGCCACCACAGGACATAGATTAACATTGGACCCTATGGGAAAATATTCAAATGCCTTCTTCTCAGAAACTACAAATATGATTAAAGCCAAACTGTACATGAATGTTCATTGGATGGTCCTCTACAATCTTAAGGTTTTTTGTTCCGATATGAAATTCAAAATGGCGGCTACGGCAGGACTTAGTTTAACGTTGGACCCTATGGGAAAAATGTTTCAAAATGCTTCTTCTCTGAAACCACCTTGGACAGTTGAAACCAAACTGCCCAGGAATGATCATTGGAAGGTCCTCTACAAATTTTCTGTTTTTTATGCCGATCGGAAATCCAAGATGGCCGCCACCGCAGGACATAGATTAACATTGGACCCTATGGGAAAATATTCAAATGCCTTCTTCTCAGAAACTACAAATATGATTAAAGCCAAACTGTACATGAATGTTCATTGGATGGTCCTCTACAATCTTAAGGTTTTTTGTTCCGATATGAAATTCAAAATGGCGGCTACGGCAGGACTTAGTTTAACATTGGACCCTAAGGGAAAAATGTTCAAATGCTTCTTCTCTGAAACACTTGGACAGTTGAAACCAAACTGCCCATGAATGATCATTGGAAGGTCCTCTACAAAGTTTCTGTTTTTTGTGCCGATCGGAAATCCAAGATGGCCACCACCGCAGGACATAGATTAACATTGGACCCTATGGGAAAATATTCAAATGCCTTCTTCTCAGAACTACAAATATGATTAAAGCCAAACTGTACATGAATGTTCATTAGATGGTCCTCTACAAACTCTAGGTTTTTTGTTCCGGTATGAAATTTAAAATGGCGGCTACGGCAGGACTTAGTTTAACATTGGACCCTATGGAAAAATGTTTCAAAATGCTTCTTCTCTGAAACCACTTTGACAGTTGAAACCAAACTGCCCCATGAATGATCATTAGAAGGTCCTCTACAAAGTTTCTGTTTTTTATGCCGATCGGAAATCCAAGATGGCCACCACCACAGGACATAGATTAACATTGGACCCTATGGGAAATATTCAAATGCTTCTTCTCAGAAACTACAAATATGATTAAAGCCAAACTGTACATGAATGTTCATTGGATGGTCCTCTACAATCTTAAGGTTTTTTATTCCGATATGAAATTCAAAATGGCGGCTACGGCAGGACTTAGTTTAACGTTGGACCCTATGGGAAAATGTTTCAAAATGCTTCTTCTCTGAAACCACTTGGACAGTTGAAACCAAACTGCCCAGGAATGATCATTGGAAGGTCCTCAACAAATTTTCTGTTTTTTATGCCGATCGGAAATCCAAGATGGCCACCACCGCAGGACATAGATTAACATTGGACCCTATGGGAAAATATTCAAATGCCTTCTTCTCAGAAACTACAAATATGATTAAAGCCAAACTGTACATGAATGTTCATTGGATGGTCCTCTACAATCTTAAGGTTTTTTGTTCCGATATGAAATTCAAAATGGCGGTTACGGCAGGACTTAGTTTAACATTGGACCCTATGGGAAAAATGTTTCAAAATGCTTCTTCTCTGAAACCACTTGGACAGTTGAAACCAAACTGCCAGGAATGATCATTGGAAGGTCCCTCTACAAATTTTATGTTTTTATGCCGATCAGGAAATCCAAGATGGCCACCACCGCAGGACATAGATTAACATTGGACCCTATGGGAAAATATTCAAATGCCTTCTTCTCAGAAATACAAATATGATTAAAGCCAAACTGTACATGAATGTTCATTGGATGGTCTCTACAATTTAAGGTTTTTTGTTCCGATATGAAATTCAAAATGACGGCTACGGAGGACTTAGTTTAACATTGGACCTATGGGAAAATGTTTCAAAATGCTTCTTTCTGAAACCACTTGACAGTTGAAACCAAACTGCCCAGGAATGATCATTGGAAGGTCCTCTACAAAGTTTCTGTTTTTTGTGCCGATCGGAAATCCAAGATGGCTGCCACCGCAGGACATAGATTAACATTGGACCCTATGGGAAAATATTCAAATGCCTTCTTCTCAGAAACTACAAATATGATTAAAGCCAAACTGTACATGAATGTTCATTAGATGGTCCTCTACAAACTTTAGGTTTTTTGTTCCGGTATGAAATTTAAAATGGCGGCTACGGCAGGACTTAGTTTAACATTTGACCTATGGGAAAAATGTTTCAAAATGCTTCTTCTCTGAAACACTTGGACAGTTGAAACCAAACTGCCCATGAATGATCATTGGAAGGTCCTCTACAAAGTTTCTGTTTTTTTATGCCGATCGGAAATCCAAGATGCCGCCACCACAGGACATAGATTAACATTGGACCCTATGGGAAAATATTCAAATGCCTTCTTCTCAGAAACTACAAATATGATTAAAGCCAAACTGTACATGAATGTTCATTGGATGGTCTCTACAATCTTAAGGTTTTTTGTTCCGATATGAAATTCAAAATGGCGGCTACGGCAGGACTTAGTTTAACATTGGACCCTAAGGGAAAATGTTTCAAAATGCTTCTCTCTGAAACACTTGGACAGTTGAAACCAAACTGCCCATGAATGATCATTGGAAGGTCTCTACAAAGTTTCTGTTTTTTATGCCGATCGGAAATCCAAGATGGCGCCACCACAGGACATAGATTAACATTGGACCCTATGGGAAAATATTCAATGCCTTCTTCTCAGAAACTACAAATATGATAAAGCCAAACTGTACATGAATGTTCATTGGATGGTCCTCTACAATCTTAAGGTTTTTTGTTCCGATATGAAATTCAAAATGGCGGCTACGGCAGGACTTAGTTTAACATTGGACCCTATGGGAAAAATGTTTCAAAATGCTTCTTCTCTGAAACCACTTGGACAGTTGAAACCAAACTGCCCATGAATGATCATTGGAAGGTCCTCTACAAAGTTTCTGTTTTTTATGCCGATCGGAAATCCAAGATGGCCGCCACCACAGGACATAGATTAACATTGGACCCTATGGGAAAATATTCAAATGCCTTCTTCTCAGAAACTACAAATATGATTAAAGCCAAACTGTACATGAATGTTCATTAGATGGTCCTCTACAAACTTTAGGTTTTTTGTTCCGGTATGAAATTTAAATGGCGGCTACGGCAGGACTTAGTTTAACATTGGACCCTATGGGAAAAATGTTTCAAAATGCTTCTTCTCTGAACCACTTGGACAGTTGAAACCAAACTGCCCATGAATGATCATTGGAAGGTCCTCTACAAAGTTTCTGTTTTTTATGCGATCGGAAATCCAAGATGGCCGCCACCCACAGGACATAGATTAACATTGGACCCTATGGGAAAATATTCAAATGCCTTCTTCTCAGAAACTACAAATATGATAAAGCCAAACTGTACATGAATGTTCATTAGATGGTCCTCTACAATCTTAAGGTTTTTTGTTCCGATATGAAATTCAAAATGACGGCTACGGCAGGACTTAGTTTAACATTGGACCCTAAGGAAAATTGTTTCAAAATGCTTCTTCTCTGAAACCACTTGGACAGTTGAAACCAAACTGCCCAGGAATGATCATTGGAAGGTCCTCTACAAATTTTATGTTTTTTATGCCGATCGGAAATCCAAGATGGCCACCACCGCAGGACATAGATTAACATTGGACCCTATGGGAAAATATTCAAATGCCTTCTTCTCAGAAACTACAAATATGATTAAAGCCAAACTGTACATGAATGTTCATTGGATGGTCCTCTACAATCTTAAGGTTTTTTGTTCCGATATGAAATTCAAAATGGCGGCTACGGCAGGACTTAGTTTAACATTGGACCCTATGGGAAAAATGTTTCAAAATGCTTCTTCTCAGAAACCACTTGGACAGTTGAAAACCAAACTGCCCAGGAATGATCATTGGAAGGTCCTCTACAAATTTATGTTTTTTATGCCGATCGGAAATCCAAGATGGCCGCCACCGCAGGACATAGATTAACATTGGACCCTATGGAAAAATATTCAAATGCTTCTTCTCAGAAACTACAAATATGATTAAAGCCAAACTGTACATGAATGTTCATTGGATGGTCCTCTACAATCTTAAGGTTTTTTGTTCCGATATGAAATTCAAAATGGCGGCTACGGCAGGATTTAGTTTAACATTGGACCTATGGGAAAATGTTTCAAATGCTTCTTCTCTGAAACCACTTGGACAGTTGAACCAAAACTGCCATGAATGATCATTGGAGGGTCCTCTACAAAGTTTCTGTTTTTTTATGCCGATCGGAAATCCAAGATGGCCGCCACCACAGGACATAGATTAACATTGGACCCTATGGGAAAATATTCAAATGCCTTCTTCTCAGAAACTACAAATATGATTAAAGCCAAACTGTACATGAATGTTCATTAGATGGTCCTCTACAATCTTAAGGTTTTTTGTTCCCGATATGAAATTCAAAATGACGGCTACGGCAGGACTTAGTTTAACATTGGACCCTAAGGGAAAAATGTTTCAAAATGCTTCTTCTCTGAAACCACTTGGACAGTTGAAACCAAACTACCCAGGAATGATCATTGGAAGGTCCTCTACAAATTTTATGTTTTTTATGCCGATCGGAAATCCAAGATGGCACCACCGCAGGACATAGATTAACATTGGACCCTATGGGAAAATATTCAAATGCCTTCTTCTCAGAAACTACAAATATGATTAAAGGCCAAAACTGTACATGAATGTTCATTGGATGGTCCTCTACAATCTTAAGGTTTTTTGTTCCGATATGAAATTCAAAATGGCGGCTACGGCAGGACTTAGTTTAACATTGGACCTATGGGAAAAATGTTTCAAAATGCTTCTTCTCAGAAACCACTTGGACAGTTGAAACCAAACTGCCCAGGAATGATCATTGGAAGGTCCTCTACAAAATTTTATGTTTTTTATGCGATCGGAAATCCAAGATGGCCGCCACCGCAGGACATAGATTAACATTGGACCCTATGGGAAAATATTCAAATGCCTTCTTCTCAGAAACTACAAATATGATTAAAGCCAAACTGTACATGAATGTTCATTGGATGGTCCTCTACAATCTTAAGGTTTTTTGTTCCGATATGAAATTCAAAATGGCGGCTACGGCAGGACTTAGTTTAACATTGGACCCTAAGGGAAAAATGTTTCAAATGCTTCTTCTCTGAAACCACTTGGACAGTTGAAACCAAACTGCCCATGAATGATCATTGGAGGTCCTCTACAAAGTTTCTGTTTTTTATGCGATCGGAAATCCAAGATGGCCGCCACCACAGGACATAGATTAACATTGGACCCTATGGGAAAATATTCAAATGCCTTCTTCTCAGAAACTACAATATGATTAAAGCCAAACTGTACATGAATGTTCATTGGATGGTCCTCTACAATCTTAAGGTTTTTGTTCCGATATGAAATTCAAAATGGCGGCTACGGGCAGGACTTAGTTTAACATTTGACCCTATTGGAAAAATGTTTCAAAATGCTTCTTCTCTGAAACCACTTGGACAGTTGAAACCAAACTGCCCATGAATGATCATTGGAAGGTCCTCTACAAAGTTTCTGTTTTTTGTGCCGATCGGAAATCCAAGCTGGCCACCACCGCAGGACATAGATTAACATTGGACCCTATGGGAAAATATTCAAATGCCTTTTCTCAGAAACTACAAATATGATTAAAGCCAAACTGTACATGAATGTTCATTAGATGGTCCTCTACAAACTTTAGGTTTTTTGTTCCGGTATGAAATTTAAAATGGCGGCTACGGCAGGACTTAGTTTAACATTGGACCCTATGGGAAAAATGTTTCAAAATGCTTCTTCTCTGAAACCACTTGGACAGTTGAAACCAAAACTGCCCAGGAATGATCATTGGAAGGTCCTCTACAAATTTTATGTTTTTTATGCCGATCGGAAATCCAAGATGGCCACCACCGCAGGACATAGATTAACATTGGACCCTATGGGAAAATATTCAAATGCCTCTTCTCAGAAACTACAAATATGATTAAAGCCAAACTGTACATGAATGTTCATTGGATGGTCCTCTACAATCTTAAGGTTTTTTGTTCCGATATGAAATTCAAAATGACGGCTACGGCAGGACTTAGTTTAACATTGGACCCTATGGGAAAATGTTTCAAATGCTTCTTCTCTGAAACCACTTGGACAGTTGAAACCAAACTGCCCAGGAATGATCATTGGAAGGTCCTCTACAAAGTTTCTGTTTTTTGTGCCGATCGGAAATCCAAGATGGCTGCCACGCAGGACATAGATTAACATTGGACCCTATGGGAAAATATTCAAATGCCTTCTTCTCAGAAACTACAAATATGATTAAAGCCAAACTGTACATGAATGTTCATTAGATGGTCCTCTACAAACTTTAGGTTTTTTGTTCCGGTATGAAATTTAAAATGGCGGCTACGGCAGGACTTAGTTTAACATTTGACCTATGGGAAAAATGTTTCAAAATGCTTCTTCTCTGAAAACCACTTGGACAGTTGAAACCAAACTGCCCATGAATGATCATTGGAAGGTCCTCTACAAAGTTTCTGGTTTTTTATGCCGATCGGAAATCCAAGATGGCCGCCACCACAGGACATAGATTAACATTGGACCCTATGGGAAAATATTCAAATGCCTTCTTCTCAGAAACTACAAATATGATTAAAGCCAAACTGTACATGAATGTTCATTGGATGGTCCTCTACAATCTTAAGGTTTTTTGTTCCGATATGAAATTCAAATGGGGCTACGGCAGGACTTAGTTTAACATTGGACCCTAAGGGAAAAATGTTTCAAAATGCTTCTTCTCTGAAACACTTGGACAGTTGAAACCAAACTGCCATGAATGATCATTGGAAGGTCCTCTACAAAGTTTCTGTTTTTTATGCCGATCGGAAATCCAAGATGCCGCCACCACAGGACATAGATTAAATTGGACCTATGGGAAAATATTCAAATGCCTTCTTCTCAGAAACTACAAATATGATTAAAGCCAAACTGTACATGAATGTTCATTGGATGGTCCTCTACAATCTTAAGGTTTTTTGTTCCGATATGAAATTCAAATGGCGGCTACGGCAGGACTTAGTTTAACATTGGACCTATGGGAAAAATGTTTCAAAATGCTTCTTCTCTGAAACCACTTGGACAGTTGAAACCAAAACTGCCCATGAATGATCATTGGAAGGTCCTCTACAAAGTTTCTGTTTTTTATGCCGATCGGAAATCCAAGATGGCCGCCACCACAGGACATAGATTAACATTGGACCCTATGGGAAAATATTCAAATGCCTTCTTCTCAGAAACTACAAATATGATAAAGCCAAACTGTACATGAATGTTCATTAGATGGTCTCTACAAACTTTAGGTTTTTTGTTCCGGTATGAAATTTAAAATGGCGGCTACGGCAGGACTTAGTTTAACATTGGACCCTATGGGAAAAATGTTTCAAAATGCTTCTTCTCTGAAACCACTTGGACAGTTGAAACCAAACTGCCCATGAATGATCATTGGAAGGTCCTCTACAAAGTTTCTGTTTTTTATGCCGATCGGAACTCAAGATGGCCGCCACCACAGGACATAGATTAACATTGGACCCTATGGGAAAATATTCAAATGCCTTCTTCTCAGAAACTACAAATATGATTAAAGCCAAACTGTACATGAATGTTCATTAGATGGTCCTCTACAATCTTAAGGTTTTTTGTTCGATATGAAATTCAAAATGACGGCTACGGCAGGACTTAGTTTAACATTGGACCCTAAGGGAAAATGTTTCAAAATGCTTCTTCTCTGAAACCACTTGGACAGTTGAAACCAAACTGCCCAGGAATGATCATTGGAAGGTCCTCTACAAATTTTATGTTTTTTATGCCGATCGGAAATCCAAGATGGCCACACCGCAGGACATAGATTAACATTGGACCCTATGGGAAAATATTCAAATGCCTTCTTCTCAGAAACTACAAAATATGATTAAAGCCAAACTGTACATGAATGTTCATTGGATGGTCCTCTACAATCTTAAGGTTTTTTGTTCCGATATGAAATTCAAAATGGCGGCTACGGCAGGACTTAGTTTAACATTGGACCCTATGGGAAAAATGTTTCAAAATGCTTCTTCTCAGAAACCACTTGGACAGTTGAAACCAAACTGCCCAGGAATGATCATTGGAAGGGTCCTCTACAAATTTTATGTTTTTTATGCCGATCGGAAATCCAAGATGGCCGCCACCGCAGGACATAGATTAACATTGGACCCTATGGGAAAATATTCAAATGCCTTCTTCTCAGAAACTACAAATATGATTAAAGCCAAACTGTACATGAATGTTCATTGGATGGTCCTCTACAATCTTAAGGTTTTTTGTTCCGATATGAAATTCAAAATGGCGGCTACGGCAGGATTTAGTTTAACATTGGACCTATGGGAAAAATGTTTCAAAATGCTTCTTCTCTGAAACCACTTGGACAGTTGAAACCAAAACTGCCCATGAATGATCATTGGAGGGTCCTTCTACAAAGTTTCTGTTTTTTATGCCGATCGGAAATCCAAGATGGCCGCCACCACAGGACATAGATTAACATTGGACCTATGGGAAAATATTCAAATGCCTTCTTCTCAGAAACTACAAATATGATTAAAGCCAAACTGTACATGAATGTTCATTAGATGGTCTCTACAATCTTAAGGTTTTTTGTTCCGATATGAAATCAAAATGACGGCTACGGCAGGACTTAGTTTAACATTGGACCTAAGGGAAAAATGTTTCAAAATGCTTCTTCTCTGAAACCACTTGGACAGTTGAAACCAAACTACCCAGGAATGATCATTGGAAGGTCCTCTACAAATTTTATGTTTTTTATGCCGATCGGAAATCCAAGATGGCCACCACCGCAGGACATAGATTAACATTGGACCCTATGGAAAATATTCAAATGCCTTCTTCTCAGAAACTACAAATATGATTAAAGCCAAACTGTACATGAATGTTCATTGGATGGTCCTCTACAATCTTAAGGTTTTTTGTTCGATATGAAATTCAAAATGGCGGCTACGGCAGGACTTAGTTTAACATTGGACCCTATGGGAAAAATGTTTCAAATGCTTCTTCTCAGAACCACTTGGACAGTTGAAACCAAATGCCCAGGAATGATCATTGGAGGTCCTCTACAAATTTTATGTTTTTTATGCCGATCGGAAATCCAAGATGGCCGCCACGCAGGACATAGATTAACATTGGACCCTATGGGAAAATATTCAAATGCCTTCTTCTCAGAAACTACAAATATGATTAAAGCCAAACTGTACATGAATGTTCATTGGATGGTCCTCTACAATCTTAAGGTTTTTTGTTCCGATATGAAATTCAAAATGGCGGCTACGGCAGGACTTAGTTTAAAATTGGACCCTAAGGGAAAAATGTTTCAAAATGCTTCTTCTCTGAAACACTTGGACAGTTGAAACCAAACTGCCCATGAATGATCATTGGAGGGTCCTCTACAAAGTTTCTGTTTTTTATGCCGATCGGAAATCCAAGATGGCCGCCACCACAGGACATAGATTAACATTGGACCCTATGGGAAAATATTCAAAATGCCTTCTTCTCAGAAACTACAAATATGATTAAAGCCAACTGTACATGAATGTTCATTGGATGGTCCTCTACAATCTTAAGGTTTTTTGTTCCGATATGAAATTCAAAATGGCGGCTACGGCAGGACTTAGTTTAACATTTGACCCTATTGGAAAAAATGTTTCAAAATGCTTCTTCTCTGAAACCACTTGGACAGTTGAAACCAAACCTGCCCATGAATGATCATTGAAGGTCCCTCTACAAAGTTTCTGTTTTTTGTGCCGATCGGAAATCCAAGCTGGCCACCACCGCAGGACATAGATTAACATTGGACCCTATGGGAAAATATTCAAATGCCTTCTTCTCAGAAACTACAAATATGATTAAAGCCAAACTGTACATGAATGTTCATTAGATGGTCCTCTACAAACTTTAGGTTTTTTGTTCCGGTATGAAATTTAAAATGGCGGCTACGGCAGGACTTAGTTTAACATTGGACCCTATGGGAAAAATGTTTCAAAATGCTTCTTCTCTGAAACCACTTTGACAGTTGAAACCAAACTGCCCATGAATGATCATTAGAAGGTCCTCTACAAAGTTTCTGTTTTTTATGCCGATCGGAAATCCAAGATGGCCACCACCACAGGACATAGATTAACATTGGACCCTATGGGAAAATATTCAATGCCTTCTTCTCAGAACTACAAATATGATAAAGCCACTGTACATGAATGTTCATTGGATGGTCCTCTACAATCTTAAGGTTTTTTATTCCGATATGAAATTCAAAATGGCGGCTACGGCAGGACTTAGTTTAACGTTGGACCCTATGGGAAAAATGTTTCAAAATGCTTCTTCTCTGAAACCACTTGGACAGTTGAAACCAAACTGCCCAGGAATGATCATTGGAAGGTCCTCAACAAAGTTCTGTTTTTTATGCCGATCTGGAAATCAAGATGGCATAAAAACAGAAACTTTGTTGAGGACCTTCCAATGATCATTCCTGGGCAGTTTGGTTTCAACTGTCCAAGTGGTTTCAGAGAAGAAGCATTTTGAAACATTTTTCCCATAGGGTCCAACGTTAAACTAAGTCCTGCCGTAGCCGCCATTTTGAATTTCATATCGGAATAAAAAACCTTAAGATTGTAGAGGACCATCCAATGAACATTCATGTACAGTTTGGCTTTAATCATATTTGTAGTTTCTGAGAAGAAGGCATTTGAATATTTTCCCATAGGGTCCAATGTTAATCTATGTCCTGTGGTGGTGGCCATCTTGGATTTCCGATCGGCATAAAAAACAGAAACTTTGTAGAGGACCTTCTAATGATCATTCATGGGCAGTTTGGTTTCAACTGTCAAAGTGGTTTCAGAGAAGAAGCATTTTGAAACATTTTTCCCATAGGGTCCAATGTTAAACTAAGTCCTGCCGTAGCCGCCATTTTAAATTTCATACCGGAACAAAAAACCTAAAGTTTGTAGAGGACCATCTAATGAACATTCATGTACAGTTTGGCTTTAATCATATTTGTAGTTTCTGAGAAGAAGGCATTTGAATATTTTCCCATAGGGTCCAATGTTAATCTATGTCCTGCGGTGGTGGCCAGCTTGGATTTCCGATCGGCACAAAAAACAGAAACTTTGTAGAGGACCTTCCAATGATCATTCATGGGCAGTTTGGTTTCAACTGTCCAAGTGGTTTCAGAGAAGAAGCATTTTGAAACATTTTTCCAATAGGGTCAAATGTTAAACTAAGTCCTGCCGTAGCCGCCATTTTGAATTTCATATCGGAACAAAAAACCTTAAGATTGTAGAGGACCATCCAATGAACATTCATGTACAGTTTGGCTTTAATCATATTTGTAGTTTCTGAGAAGAAGGCATTTGAATATTTTCCCATAGGGTCCAATGTTAATCTATGTCCTGTGGTGGCGGCCATCTTGGATTTCCGATCGGCATAAAAAACAGAAACTTTGTAGAGGACCTCCAATGATCATTCATGGGCAGTTTGGTTTCAACTGTCCAAGTGGTTTCAGAGAAGAAGCATTTTGAAACATTTTTCCCTTAGGGTCCAATGTTAAACTAAGTCCTGCCGTAGCCGCCATTTTGAATTTCATATCGGAACAAAAAACCTTAAGATTGTAGAGGACCATCCAATGAACATTCATGTACAGTTTGGCTTTAATCATATTTGTAGTTTCTGAGAAGAAGGCATTTGAATATTTTCCCATAGGGTCCAATGTTAATCTATGTCCTGCGGTGGCGGCCATCTTGGATTTCCGATCGGCATAAAAAACATAAAATTTGTAGAGGACCTTCCAATGATCATTCCTGGGCAGTTTGGTTTCAACTGTCCAAGTGGTTTCTGAGAAGAAGCATTTTGAAACATTTTTCCCATAGGGTCCAATGTTAAACTAAGTCCTGCCGTAGCCGCCATTTTGAATTTCATATCGGAACAAAAAACCTTAAGATTGTAGAGGACCATCCAATGAACATTCATGTACAGTTTGGCTTTAATCATATTTGTAGTTTCTGAGAAGAAGGCATTTGAATATTTTCCCATAGGGTCCAATGTTAATCTATGTCCTGCGGTGGTGGCCATCTTGGATTTCCGATCGGCATAAAAAACATAAAATTTGTAGAGGACCTTCCAATGATCATTCCTGGGTAGTTTGGTTTCAACTGTCCAAGTGGTTTCAGAGAAGAAGCATTTTGAAACATTTTTCCCTTAGGGTCCAATGTTAAACTAAGTCCTGCCGTAGCCGTCATTTTGAATTTCATATCGGAACAAAAAACCTTAAGATTGTAGAGGACCATCTAATGAACATTCATGTACAGTTTGGCTTTAATCATATTTGTAGTTTCTGAGAAGAAGGCATTTGAATATTTTCCCATAGGGTCCAATGTTAATCTATGTCCTGTGGTGGCGGCCATCTTGGATTTCCGATCGGCATAAAAAACAGAAACTTTGTAGAGGACCCTCCAATGATCATTCATGGGCAGTTTGGTTTCAACTGTCCAAGTGGTTTCAGAGAAGAAGCATTTTGAAACATTTTTCCCATAGGGTCCAATGTTAAACTAAATCCTGCCGTAGCCGCCATTTTGAATTTCATATCGGAACAAAAAACCTTAAGATTGTAGAGGACCATCCAATGAACATTCATGTACAGTTTGGCTTTAATCATATTTGTAGTTTCTGAGAAGAAGGCATTTGAATATTTTCCCATAGGGTCCAATGTTAATCTATGTCCTGCGGTGGCGGCCATCTTGGATTTCCGATCGGCATAAAAAACATAAAATTTGTAGAGGACCTTCCAATGATCATTCCTGGGCAGTTTGGTTTCAACTGTCCAAGTGGTTTCTGAGAAGAAGCATTTTGAAACATTTTTCCCATAGGGTCCAATGTTAAACTAAGTCCTGCCGTAGCCGCCATTTTGAATTTCATATCGGAACAAAAAACCTTAAGATTGTAGAGGACCATCCAATGAACATTCATGTACAGTTTGGCTTTAATCATATTTGTAGTTTCTGAGAAGAAGGCATTTGAATATTTTCCCATAGGGTCCAATGTTAATCTATGTCCTGCGGTGGTGGCCATCTTGGATTTCCGATCGGCATAAAAAACATAAAATTTGTAGAGGACCTTCCAATGATCATTCCTGGGCAGTTTGGTTTCAACTGTCCAAGTGGTTTCAGAGAAGAAGCATTTTGAAACATTTTTCCCTTAGGGTCCAATGTTAAACTAAGTCCTGCCGTAGCCGTCATTTTGAATTTCATATCGGAACAAAAAACCTTAAGATTGTAGAGGACCATCTAATGAACATTCATGTACAGTTTGGCTTTAATCATATTTGTAGTTTCTGAGAAGAAGGCATTTGAATATTTTCCCATAGGGTCCAATGTTAATCTATGTCCTGTGGTGGCGGCCATCTTGGATTTCCGATCGGCATAAAAAACAGAAACTTTGTAGAGGACCTTCCAATGATCATTCATGGGCAGTTTGGTTTCAACTGTCCAAGTGGTTTCAGAGAAGAAGCATTTTGAAACATTTTTCCCATAGGGTCCAATGTTAAACTAAGTCCTGCCGTAGCCGCCATTTTAAATTTCATACCGGAACAAAAAACCTAAAGTTTGTAGAGGACCATCTAATGAACATTCATGTACAGTTTGGCTTTAATCATATTTGTAGTTTCTGAGAAGAAGGCATTTGAATATTTTCCCATAGGGTCCAATGTTAATCTATGTCCTGTGGTGGCGGCCATCTTGGATTTCCGATCGGCATAAAAAACAGAAACTTTGTAGAGGACCTTCCAATGATCATTCATGGGCAGTTTGGTTTCAACTGTCCAAGTGGTTTCAGAGAAGAAGCATTTTGAAACATTTTTCCCATAGGGTCCAATGTTAAACTAAGTCCTGCCGTAGCCGCCATTTTGAATTTCATATCGGAACAAAAAACCTTAAGATTGTAGAGGACCATCCAATGAACATTCATGTACAGTTTGGCTTTAATCATATTTGTAGTTTCTGAGAAGAAGGCATTTGAATATTTTCCCATAGGGTCCAATGTTAATCTATGTCCTGTGGTGGCGGCCATCTTGGATTTCCGATCGGCATAAAAAACAGAAACTTTGTAGAGGACCTTCCAATGATCATTCATGGGCAGTTTGGTTTCAACTGTCCAAGTGGTTTCAGAGAAGAAGCATTTTGAAACATTTTTCCCTTAGGGTCCAATGTTAAACTAAGTCCTGCCGTAGCCGCCATTTTGAATTTCATATCGGAACAAAAAACCTTAAGATTGTAGAGGACCATCCAATGAACATTCATGTACAGTTTGGCTTTAATCATATTTGTAGTTTCTGAGAAGAAGGCATTTGAATATTTTCCCATAGGGTCCAATGTTAATCTATGTCCTGTGGTGGCGGCCATCTTGGATTTCCGATCGGCATAAAAAACAGAAACTTTGTAGAGGACCTTCCAATGATCATTCATGGGCAGTTTGGTTTCAACTGTCCAAGTGGTTTCAGAGAAGAAGCATTTTGAAACATTTTTCCCATAGGGTCAAATGTTAAACTAAGTCCTGCCGTAGCCGCCATTTTAAATTTCATACCGGAACAAAAAACCTAAAGTTTGTAGAGGACCATCTAATGAACATTCATGTACAGTTTGGCTTTAATCATATTTGTAGTTTCTGAGAAGAAGGCATTTGAATATTTTCCCATAGGGTCCAATGTTAATCTATGTCCTGCGGTGGCAGCCATCTTGGATTTCCGATCGGCACAAAAAACAGAAACTTTGTAGAGGACCTTCCAATGATCATTCCTGGGCAGTTTGGTTTCAACTGTCCAAGTGGTTTCAGAGAAGAAGCATTTTGAAACATTTTTCCCATAGGGTCCAATGTTAAACTAAGTCCTGCCGTAGCCGTCATTTTGAATTTCATATCGGAACAAAAAACCTTAAGATTGTAGAGGACCATCCAATGAACATTCATGTACAGTTTGGCTTTAATCATATTTGTAGTTTCTGAGAAGAAGGCATTTGAATATTTTCCCATAGGGTCCAATGTTAATCTATGTCCTGCGGTGGTGGCCATCTTGGATTTCCGATCGGCATAAAAAACATAAAATTTGTAGAGGACCTTCCAATGATCATTCCTGGGCAGTTTGGTTTCAACTGTCCAAGTGGTTTCAGAGAAGAAGCATTTTGAAACATTTTTCCCATAGGGTCCAATGTTAAACTAAGTCCTGCCGTAGCCGCCATTTTAAATTTCATACCGGAACAAAAAACCTAAAGTTTGTAGAGGACCATCTAATGAACATTCATGTACAGTTTGGCTTTAATCATATTTGTAGTTTCTGAGAAGAAGGCATTTGAATATTTTCCCATAGGGTCCAATGTTAATCTATGTCCTGCGGTGGTGGCCAGCTTGGATTTCCGATCGGCACAAAAAACAGAAACTTTGTAGAGGACCTTCCAATGATCATTCATGGGCAGTTTGGTTTCAACTGTCCAAGTGGTTTCAGAGAAGAAGCATTTTGAAACATTTTTCCAATAGGGTCAAATGTTAAACTAAGTCCTGCCGTAGCCGCCATTTTGAATTTCATATCGGAACAAAAAACCTTAAGATTGTAGAGGACCATCCAATGAACATTCATGTACAGTTTGGCTTTAATCATATTTGTAGTTTCTGAGAAGAAGGCATTTGAATATTTTCCCATAGGGTCCAATGTTAATCTATGTCCTGTGGTGGCGGCCATCTTGGATTTCCGATCGGCATAAAAAACAGAAACTTTGTAGAGGACCCTCCAATGATCATTCATGGGCAGTTTGGTTTCAACTGTCCAAGTGGTTTCAGAGAAGAAGCATTTTGAAACATTTTTCCCTTAGGGTCCAATGTTAAACTAAGTCCTGCCGTAGCCGCCATTTTGAATTTCATATCGGAACAAAAAACCTTAAGATTGTAGAGGACCATCCAATGAACATTCATGTACAGTTTGGCTTTAATCATATTTGTAGTTTCTGAGAAGAAGGCATTTGAATATTTTCCCATAGGGTCCAATGTTAATCTATGTCCTGCGGTGGCGGCCATCTTGGATTTCCGATCGGCATAAAAAACATAAAATTTGTAGAGGACCTTCCAATGATCATTCCTGGGCAGTTTGGTTTCAACTGTCCAAGTGGTTTCTGAGAAGAAGCATTTTGAAACATTTTTCCCATAGGGTCCAATGTTAAACTAAGTCCTGCCGTAGCCGCCATTTTGAATTTCATATCGGAACAAAAAACCTTAAGATTGTAGAGGACCATCCAATGAACATTCATGTACAGTTTGGCTTTAATCATATTTGTAGTTTCTGAGAAGAAGGCATTTGAATATTTTCCCATAGGGTCCAATGTTAATCTATGTCCTGCGGTGGTGGCCATCTTGGATTTCCGATCGGCATAAAAAACATAAAATTTGTAGAGGACCTTCCAATGATCATTCCTGGGTAGTTTGGTTTCAACTGTCCAAGTGGTTTCAGAGAAGAAGCATTTTGAAACATTTTTCCCTTAGGGTCCAATGTTAAACTAAGTCCTGCCGTAGCCGTCATTTTGAATTTCATATCGGAACAAAAAACCTTAAGATTGTAGAGGACCATCTAATGAACATTCATGTACAGTTTGGCTTTAATCATATTTGTAGTTTCTGAGAAGAAGGCATTTGAATATTTTCCCATAGGGTCCAATGTTAATCTATGTCCTGTGGTGGCGGCCATCTTGGATTTCCGATCGGCATAAAAAACAGAAACTTTGTAGAGGACCCTCCAATGATCATTCATGGGCAGTTTGGTTTCAACTGTCCAAGTGGTTTCAGAGAAGAAGCATTTTGAAACATTTTTCCCATAGGGTCCAATGTTAAACTAAATCCTGCCGTAGCCGCCATTTTGAATTTCATATCGGAACAAAAAACCTTAAGATTGTAGAGGACCATCCAATGAACATTCATGTACAGTTTGGCTTTAATCATATTTGTAGTTTCTGAGAAGAAGGCATTTGAATATTTTCCCATAGGGTCCAATGTTAATCTATGTCCTGCGGTGGCGGCCATCTTGGATTTCCGATCGGCATAAAAAACATAAAATTTGTAGAGGACCTTCCAATGATCATTCCTGGGCAGTTTGGTTTCAACTGTCCAAGTGGTTTCTGAGAAGAAGCATTTTGAAACATTTTTCCCATAGGGTCCAATGTTAAACTAAGTCCTGCCGTAGCCGCCATTTTGAATTTCATATCGGAACAAAAAACCTTAAGATTGTAGAGGACCATCCAATGAACATTCATGTACAGTTTGGCTTTAATCATATTTGTAGTTTCTGAGAAGAAGGCATTTGAATATTTTCCCATAGGGTCCAATGTTAATCTATGTCCTGCGGTGGTGGCCATCTTGGATTTCCGATCGGCATAAAAAACATAAAATTTGTAGAGGACCTTCCAATGATCATTCCTGGGCAGTTTGGTTTCAACTGTCCAAGTGGTTTCAGAGAAGAAGCATTTTGAAACATTTTTCCCTTAGGGTCCAATGTTAAACTAAGTCCTGCCGTAGCCGTCATTTTGAATTTCATATCGGAACAAAAAACCTTAAGATTGTAGAGGACCATCTAATGAACATTCATGTACAGTTTGGCTTTAATCATATTTGTAGTTTCTGAGAAGAAGGCATTTGAATATTTTCCCATAGGGTCCAATGTTAATCTATGTCCTGTGGTGGCGGCCATCTTGGATTTCCGATCGGCATAAAAAACAGAAACTTTGTAGAGGACCTTCCAATGATCATTCATGGGCAGTTTGGTTTCAACTGTCCAAGTGGTTTCAGAGAAGAAGCATTTTGAAACATTTTTCCCATAGGGTCCAATGTTAAACTAAGTCCTGCCGTAGCCGCCATTTTAAATTTCATACCGGAACAAAAAACCTAAAGTTTGTAGAGGACCATCTAATGAACATTCATGTACAGTTTGGCTTTAATCATATTTGTAGTTTCTGAGAAGAAGGCATTTGAATATTTTCCCATAGGGTCCAATGTTAATCTATGTCCTGTGGTGGCGGCCATCTTGGATTTCCGATCGGCATAAAAAACAGAAACTTTGTAGAGGACCTTCCAATGATCATTCATGGGCAGTTTGGTTTCAACTGTCCAAGTGGTTTCAGAGAAGAAGCATTTTGAAACATTTTTCCCATAGGGTCCAATGTTAAACTAAGTCCTGCCGTAGCCGCCATTTTGAATTTCATATCGGAACAAAAAACCTTAAGATTGTAGAGGACCATCCAATGAACATTCATGTACAGTTTGGCTTTAATCATATTTGTAGTTTCTGAGAAGAAGGCATTTGAATATTTTCCCATAGGGTCCAATGTTAATCTATGTCCTGTGGTGGCGGCCATCTTGGATTTCCGATCGGCATAAAAAACAGAAACTTTGTAGAGGACCTTCCAATGATCATTCATGGGCAGTTTGGTTTCAACTGTCCAAGTGGTTTCAGAGAAGAAGCATTTTGAAACATTTTTCCCTTAGGGTCCAATGTTAAACTAAGTCCTGCCGTAGCCGCCATTTTGAATTTCATATCGGAACAAAAAACCTTAAGATTGTAGAGGACCATCCAATGAACATTCATGTACAGTTTGGCTTTAATCATATTTGTAGTTTCTGAGAAGAAGGCATTTGAATATTTTCCCATAGGGTCCAATGTTAATCTATGTCCTGTGGTGGCGGCCATCTTGGATTTCCGATCGGCATAAAAAACAGAAACTTTGTAGAGGACCTTCCAATGATCATTCATGGGCAGTTTGGTTTCAACTGTCCAAGTGGTTTCAGAGAAGAAGCATTTTGAAACATTTTTCCCATAGGGTCAAATGTTAAACTAAGTCCTGCCGTAGCCGCCATTTTAAATTTCATACCGGAACAAAAAACCTAAAGTTTGTAGAGGACCATCTAATGAACATTCATGTACAGTTTGGCTTTAATCATATTTGTAGTTTCTGAGAAGAAGGCATTTGAATATTTTCCCATAGGGTCCAATGTTAATCTATGTCCTGCGGTGGCAGCCATCTTGGATTTCCGATCGGCACAAAAAACAGAAACTTTGTAGAGGACCTTCCAATGATCATTCCTGGGCAGTTTGGTTTCAACTGTCCAAGTGGTTTCAGAGAAGAAGCATTTTGAAACATTTTTCCCATAGGGTCCAATGTTAAACTAAGTCCTGCCGTAGCCGTCATTTTGAATTTCATATCGGAACAAAAAACCTTAAGATTGTAGAGGACCATCCAATGAACATTCATGTACAGTTTGGCTTTAATCATATTTGTAGTTTCTGAGAAGAAGGCATTTGAATATTTTCCCATAGGGTCCAATGTTAATCTATGTCCTGCGGTGGTGGCCATCTTGGATTTCCGATCGGCATAAAAAACATAAAATTTGTAGAGGACCTTCCAATGATCATTCCTGGGCAGTTTGGTTTCAACTGTCCAAGTGGTTTCAGAGAAGAAGCATTTTGAAACATTTTTCCCATAGGGTCCAATGTTAAACTAAGTCCTGCCGTAACCGCCATTTTGAATTTCATATCGGAACAAAAAACCTTAAGATTGTAGAGGACCATCCAATGAACATTCATGTACAGTTTGGCTTTAATCATATTTGTAGTTTCTGAGAAGAAGGCATTTGAATATTTTCCCATAGGGTCCAATGTTAATCTATGTCCTGCGGTGGTGGCCATCTTGGATTTCCGATCG
Organism: Bathymodiolus brooksi; assembly: GCA_963680875.1. Taxonomy (NCBI): domain Eukaryota; kingdom Metazoa; phylum Mollusca; class Bivalvia; order Mytilida; family Modiolidae; genus Bathymodiolus; species Bathymodiolus brooksi. The sequence goes on from CAVMGF010000058.1 coordinate 29,674, forward strand.
GCATAAAAAACAGAAAATTTGTTGAGGACCTTCCAATGATCATTCCTGGGCAGTTTGGTTTCAACTGTCCAAGTGGTTTCAGAGAAGAAGCATTTTGAAACATTTTTCCCATAGGGTCCAACGTTAAACTAAGTCCTGCCGTAGCCGCCATTTTGAATTTCATATCGGAATAAAAAACCTTAAGATTGTAGAGGACCATCCAATGAACATTCATGTACAGTTTGGCTTTAATCATATTTGTAGTTTCTGAGAAGAAGGCATTTGAATATTTTCCCATAGGGTCCAATGTTAATCTATGTCCTGTGGTGGTGGCCATCTTGGATTTCCGATCGGCATAAAAAACAGAAACTTTGTAGAGGACCTTCTAATGATCATTCATGGGCAGTTTGGTTTCAACTGTCAAAGTGGTTTCAGAGAAGAAGCATTTTGAAACATTTTTCCCATAGGGTCCAATGTTAAACTAAGTCCTGCCGTAGCCGCCATTTTAAATTTCATACCGGAACAAAAAACCTAGAGTTTGTAGAGGACCATCTAATGAACATTCATGTACAGTTTGGCTTTAATCATATTTGTAGTTTCTGAGAAGAAGGCATTTGAATATTTTCCCATAGGGTCCAATGTTAATCTATGTCCTGCGGTGGTGGCCATCTTGGATTTCCGATCGGCACAAAAAACAGAAACTTTGTAGAGGACCTTCCAATGATCATTCATGGGCAGTTTGGTTTCAACTGTCCAAGTGGTTTCAGAGAAGAAGCATTTTGAAACATTTTTCCCTTAGGGTCCAATGTTAAACTAAGTCCTGCCGTAGCCGCCATTTTGAATTTCATATCGGAACAAAAAACCTTAAGATTGTAGAGGACCATCCAATGAACATTCATGTACAGTTTGGCTTTAATCATATTTGTAGTTTCTGAGAAGAAGGCATTTGAATATTTTCCCATAGGGTCCAATGTTAATCTATGTCCTGCGGTGGCGGCCATCTTGGATTTCCGATCGGCATAAAAAACAGAAAATTTGTAGAGGACCTTCCAATGATCATTCCTGGGCAGTTTGGTTTCAACTGTCCAAGTGGTTTCAGAGAAGAAGCATTTTGAAACATTTTTCCCATAGGGTCCAACGTTAAACTAAGTCCTGCCGTAGCCGCCATTTTGAATTTCATATCGGAACAAAAAACCTTAAGATTGTAGAGGACCATCCAATGAACATTCATGTACAGTTTGGCTTTAATCATATTTGTAGTTTCTGAGAAGAAGGCATTTGAATATTTTCCCATAGGGTCCAATGTTAATCTATGTCCTGTGGTGGCGGCCATCTTGGATTTCCGATCGGCATAAAAAACAGAAACTTTGTAGAGGACCCTCCAATGATCATTCATGGGCAGTTTGGTTTCAACTGTCCAAGTGGTTTCAGAGAAGAAGCATTTTGAAACATTTTTCCCATAGGGTCAAATGTTAAACTAAGTCCTGCCGTAGCCGCCATTTTAAATTTCATACCGGAACAAAAAACCTAAAGTTTGTAGAGGACCATCTAATGAACATTCATGTACAGTTTGGCTTTAATCATATTTGTAGTTTCTGAGAAGAAGGCATTTGAATATTTTCCCATAGGGTCCAATGTTAATCTATGTCCTGCGGTGGCAGCCATCTTGGATTTCCGATCGGCACAAAAAACAGAAACTTTGTAGAGGACCTTCCAATGATCATTCCTGGGCAGTTTGGTTTCAACTGTCCAAGTGGTTTCAGAGAAGAAGCATTTTGAAACATTTTTCCCATAGGGTCCAATGTTAAACTAAGTCCTGCCGTAGCCGTCATTTTGAATTTCATATCGGAACAAAAAACCTTAAGATTGTAGAGGACCATCCAATGAACATTCATGTACAGTTTGGCTTTAATCATATTTGTAGTTTCTGAGAAGAAGGCATTTGAATATTTTCCCATAGGGTCCAATGTTAATCTATGTCCTGCGGTGGTGGCCATCTTGGATTTCCGATCGGCATAAAAAACATAAAATTTGTAGAGGACCTTCCAATGATCATTCCTGGGCAGTTTGGTTTCAACTGTCCAAGTGGTTTCAGAGAAGAAGCATTTTGAAACATTTTTCCCATAGGGTCCAATGTTAAACTAAGTCCTGCCGTAGCCGCCATTTTGAATTTCATATCGGAACAAAAAACCTTAAGATTGTAGAGGACCATCCAATGAACATTCATGTACAGTTTGGCTTTAATCATATTTGTAGTTTCTGAGAAGAAGGCATTTGAATATTTTCCCATAGGGTCCAATGTTAATCTATGTCCTGCGGTGGTGGCCATCTTGGATTTCCGATCGGCATAAAAAACAGAAACTTTGTTGAGGACCTTCCAATGATCATTCCTGGGCAGTTTGGTTTCAACTGTCCAAGTGGTTTCAGAGAAGAAGCATTTTGAAACATTTTTCCCATAGGGTCCAACGTTAAACTAAGTCCTGCCGTAGCCGCCATTTTGAATTTCATATCGGAATAAAAAACCTTAAGATTGTAGAGGACCATCCAATGAACATTCATGTACAGTTTGGCTTTAATCATATTTGTAGTTTCTGAGAAGAAGGCATTTGAATATTTTCCCATAGGGTCCAATGTTAATCTATGTCCTGTGGTGGTGGCCATCTTGGATTTCCGATCGGCATAAAAAACAGAAACTTTGTAGAGGACCTTCTAATGATCATTCATGGGCAGTTTGGTTTCAACTGTCAAAGTGGTTTCAGAGAAGAAGCATTTTGAAACATTTTTCCCATAGGGTCCAATGTTAAACTAAGTCCTGCCGTAGCCGCCATTTTAAATTTCATACCGGAACAAAAAACCTAAAGTTTGTAGAGGACCATCTAATGAACATTCATGTACAGTTTGGCTTTAATCATATTTGTAGTTTCTGAGAAGAAGGCATTTGAATATTTTCCCATAGGGTCCAATGTTAATCTATGTCCTGCGGTGGTGGCCAGCTTGGATTTCCGATCGGCACAAAAAACAGAAACTTTGTAGAGGACCTTCCAATGATCATTCATGGGCAGTTTGGTTTCAACTGTCCAAGTGGTTTCAGAGAAGAAGCATTTTGAAACATTTTTCCAATAGGGTCAAATGTTAAACTAAGTCCTGCCGTAGCCGCCATTTTGAATTTCATATCGGAACAAAAAACCTTAAGATTGTAGAGGACCATCCAATGAACATTCATGTACAGTTTGGCTTTAATCATATTTGTAGTTTCTGAGAAGAAGGCATTTGAATATTTTCCCATAGGGTCCAATGTTAATCTATGTCCTGTGGTGGCGGCCATCTTGGATTTCCGATCGGCATAAAAAACAGAAACTTTGTAGAGGACCCTCCAATGATCATTCATGGGCAGTTTGGTTTCAACTGTCCAAGTGGTTTCAGAGAAGAAGCATTTTGAAACATTTTTCCCTTAGGGTCCAATGTTAAACTAAGTCCTGCCGTAGCCGCCATTTTGAATTTCATATCGGAACAAAAAACCTTAAGATTGTAGAGGACCATCCAATGAACATTCATGTACAGTTTGGCTTTAATCATATTTGTAGTTTCTGAGAAGAAGGCATTTGAATATTTTCCCATAGGGTCCAATGTTAATCTATGTCCTGCGGTGGCGGCCATCTTGGATTTCCGATCGGCATAAAAAACATAAAATTTGTAGAGGACCTTCCAATGATCATTCCTGGGCAGTTTGGTTTCAACTGTCCAAGTGGTTTCTGAGAAGAAGCATTTTGAAACATTTTTCCCATAGGGTCCAATGTTAAACTAAGTCCTGCCGTAGCCGCCATTTTGAATTTCATATCGGAACAAAAAACCTTAAGATTGTAGAGGACCATCCAATGAACATTCATGTACAGTTTGGCTTTAATCATATTTGTAGTTTCTGAGAAGAAGGCATTTGAATATTTTCCCATAGGGTCCAATGTTAATCTATGTCCTGCGGTGGTGGCCATCTTGGATTTCCGATCGGCATAAAAAACATAAAATTTGTAGAGGACCTTCCAATGATCATTCCTGGGCAGTTTGGTTTCAACTGTCCAAGTGGTTTCAGAGAAGAAGCATTTTGAAACATTTTTCCCTTAGGGTCCAATGTTAAACTAAGTCCTGCCGTAGCCGTCATTTTGAATTTCATATCGGAACAAAAAACCTTAAGATTGTAGAGGACCATCTAATGAACATTCATGTACAGTTTGGCTTTAATCATATTTGTAGTTTCTGAGAAGAAGGCATTTGAATATTTTCCCATAGGGTCCAATGTTAATCTATGTCCTGTGGTGGCGGCCATCTTGGATTTCCGATCGGCATAAAAAACAGAAACTTTGTAGAGGACCCTCCAATGATCATTCATGGGCAGTTTGGTTTCAACTGTCCAAGTGGTTTCAGAGAAGAAGCATTTTGAAACATTTTTCCCATAGGGTCCAATGTTAAACTAAGTCCTGCCGTAGCCGCCATTTTGAATTTCATATCGGAACAAAAAACCTTAAGATTGTAGAGGACCATCCAATGAACATTCATGTACAGTTTGGCTTTAATCATATTTGTAGTTTCTGAGAAGAAGGCATTTGAATATTTTCCCATAGGGTCCAATGTTAATCTATGTCCTGCGGTGGCGGCCATCTTGGATTTCCGATCGGCATAAAAAACATAAAATTTGTAGAGGACCTTCCAATGATCATTCCTGGGCAGTTTGGTTTCAACTGTCCAAGTGGTTTCTGAGAAGAAGCATTTTGAAACATTTTTCCCATAGGGTCCAATGTTAAACTAAGTCCTGCCGTAGCCGCCATTTTGAATTTCATATCGGAACAAAAAACCTTAAGATTGTAGAGGACCATCCAATGAACATTCATGTACAGTTTGGCTTTAATCATATTTGTAGTTTCTGAGAAGAAGGCATTTGAATATTTTCCCATAGGGTCCAATGTTAATCTATGTCCTGCGGTGGTGGCCATCTTGGATTTCCGATCGGCATAAAAAACATAAAATTTGTAGAGGACCTTCCAATGATCATTCCTGGGCAGTTTGGTTTCAACTGTCCAAGTGGTTTCAGAGAAGAAGCATTTTGAAACATTTTTCCCATAGGGTCCAATGTTAAACTAAGTCCTGCCGTAGCCGTCATTTTGAATTTCATATCGGAACAAAAAACCTTAAGATTGTAGAGGACCATCTAATGAACATTCATGTACAGTTTGGCTTTAATCATATTTGTAGTTTCTGAGAAGAAGGCATTTGAATATTTTCCCATAGGGTCCAATGTTAATCTATGTCCTGTGGTGGCGGCCATCTTGGATTTCCGATCGGCATAAAAAACAGAAACTTTGTAGAGGACCTTCCAATGATCATTCATGGGCAGTTTGGTTTCAACTGTCCAAGTGGTTTCAGAGAAGAAGCATTTTGAAACATTTTTCCCATAGGGTCCAATGTTAAACTAAGTCCTGCCGTAGCCGCCATTTTAAATTTCATACCGGAACAAAAAACCTAAAGTTTGTAGAGGACCATCTAATGAACATTCATGTACAGTTTGGCTTTAATCATATTTGTAGTTTCTGAGAAGAAGGCATTTGAATATTTTCCCATAGGGTCCAATGTTAATCTATGTCCTGTGGTGGCGGCCATCTTGGATTTCCGATCGGCATAAAAAACAGAAACTTTGTAGAGGACCTTCCAATGATCATTCATGGGCAGTTTGGTTTCAACTGTCCAAGTGGTTTCAGAGAAGAAGCATTTTGAAACATTTTTCCCATAGGGTCCAATGTTAAACTAAGTCCTGCCGTAGCCGCCATTTTAAATTTCATACCGGAACAAAAAACCTAAAGTTTGTAGAGGACCATCTAATGAACATTCATGTACAGTTTGGCTTTAATCATATTTGTAGTTTCTGAGAAGAAGGCATTTGAATATTTTCCCATAGGGTCCAATGTTAATCTATGTCCTGTGGTGGCGGCCATCTTGGATTTCCGATCGGCATAAAAAACAGAAACTTTGTAGAGGACCCTCCAATGATCATTCATGGGCAGTTTGGTTTCAACTGTCCAAGTGGTTTCAGAGAAGAAGCATTTTGAAACATTTTTCCCATAGGGTCCAATGTTAAACTAAGTCCTGCCGTAGCCGCCATTTTGAATTTCATATCGGAACAAAAAACCTTAAGATTGTAGAGGACCATCCAATGAACATTCATGTACAGTTTGGCTTTAATCATATTTGTAGTTTCTGAGAAGAAGGCATTTGAATATTTTCCCATAGGGTCCAATGTTAATCTATGTCCTGCGGTGGCGGCCATTTGGATTTCCGATCGGCATAAAAAACATAAAATTTGTAGAGGACCTTCCAATGATCATTCCTGGGCAGTTTGGTTTCAACTGTCCAAGTGGTTTCTGAGAAGAAGCATTTTGAAACATTTTTCCCATAGGGTCCAATGTTAAACTAAGTCCTGCCGTAGCCGCCATTTTGAATTTCATATCGGAACAAAAAACCTTAAGATTGTAGAGGACCATCCAATGAACATTCATGTACAGTTTGGCTTTAATCATATTTGTAGTTTCTGAGAAGAAGGCATTTGAATATTTTCCCATAGGGTCCAATGTTAATCTATGTCCTGCGGTGGTGGCCATCTTGGATTTCCGATCGGCATAAAAAACATAAAATTTGTAGAGGACCTTCCAATGATCATTCCTGGGCAGTTTGGTTTCAACTGTCCAAGTGGTTTCAGAGAAGAAGCATTTTGAAACATTTTTCCCTTAGGGTCCAATGTTAAACTAAGTCCTGCCGTAGCCGTCATTTTGAATTTCATATCGGAACAAAAAACCTTAAGATTGTAGAGGACCATCTAATGAACATTCATGTACAGTTTGGCTTTAATCATATTTGTAGTTTCTGAGAAGAAGGCATTTGAATATTTTCCCATAGGGTCCAATGTTAATCTATGTCCTGTGGTGGCGGCCATCTTGGATTTCCGATCGGCATAAAAAACAGAAACTTTGTAGAGGACCTTCCAATGATCATTCATGGGCAGTTTGGTTTCAACTGTCCAAGTGGTTTCAGAGAAGAAGCATTTTGAAACATTTTTCCCATAGGGTCCAATGTTAAACTAAGTCCTGCCGTAGCCGCCATTTTAAATTTCATACCGGAACAAAACACCTAAAGTTTGTAGAGGACCATCTAATGAACATTCATGTACAGTTTGGCTTTAATCATATTTGTAGTTTCTGAGAAGAAGGCATTTGAATATTTTCCCATAGGGTCCAATGTTAATCTATGTCCTGCGGTGGTGGCCATCTTGGATTTCCGATCGGCATAAAAAACATAAAATTTGTAGAGGACCTTCCAATGATCATTCCTGGGCAGTTTGGTTTCAACTGTCCAAGTGGTTTCAGAGAAGAAGCATTTTGAAACATTTTTCCCATAGGGTCCAATGTTAAACTAAGTCCTGCCGTAGCCGTCATTTTGAATTTCATATCGGAACAAAAAACCTTAAGATTGTAGAGGACCATCTAATGAACATTCATGTACAGTTTGGCTTTAATCATATTTGTAGTTTCTGAGAAGAAGGCATTTGAATATTTTCCCATAGGGTCCAATGTTAATCTATGTCCTGTGGTGGCGGCCATCTTGGATTTCCGATCGGCATAAAAAACAGAAACTTTGTAGAGGACCTTCCAATGATCATTCATGGGCAGTTTGGTTTCAACTGTCCAAGTGGTTTCAGAGAAGAAGCATTTTGAAACATTTTTCCCATAGGGTCCAATGTTAAACTAAGTCCTGCCGTAGCCGCCATTTTAAATTTCATACCGGAACAAAAAACCTAAAGTTTGTAGAGGACCATCTAATGAACATTCATGTACAGTTTGGCTTTAATCATATTTGTAGTTTCTGAGAAGAAGGCATTTGAATATTTTCCCATAGGGTCCAATGTTAATCTATGTCCTGTGGTGGCGGCCATCTTGGATTTCCGATCGGCATAAAAAACAGAAACTTTGTAGAGGACCTTCCAATGATCATTCATGGGCAGTTTGGTTTCAACTGTCCAAGTGGTTTCAGAGAAGAAGCATTTTGAAACATTTTTCCCATAGGGTCCAATGTTAAACTAAGTCCTGCCGTAGCCGCCATTTTGAATTTCATATCGGAACAAAAAACCTTAAGATTGTAGAGGACCATCCAATGAACATTCATGTACAGTTTGGCTTTAATCATATTTGTAGTTTCTGAGAAGAAGGCATTTGAATATTTTCCCATAGGGTCCAATGTTAATCTATGTCCTGTGGTGGCGGCCATCTTGGATTTCCGATCGGCATAAAAAACAGAAACTTTGTAGAGGACCTTCCAATGATCATTCATGGGCAGTTTGGTTTCAACTGTCCAAGTGGTTTCAGAGAAGAAGCATTTTGAAACATTTTTCCCTTAGGGTCCAATGTTAAACTAAGTCCTGCCGTAGCCGCCATTTTGAATTTCATATCGGAACAAAAAACCTTAAGATTGTAGAGGACCATCCAATGAACATTCATGTACAGTTTGGCTTTAATCATATTTGTAGTTTCTGAGAAGAAGGCATTTGAATATTTTCCCATAGGGTCCAATGTTAATCTATGTCCTGTGGTGGCGGCCATCTTGGATTTCCGATCGGCATAAAAAACAGAAACTTTGTAGAGGACCTTCCAATGATCATTCATGGGCAGTTTGGTTTCAACTGTCCAAGTGGTTTCAGAGAAGAAGCATTTTGAAACATTTTTCCCATAGGGTCAAATGTTAAACTAAGTCCTGCCGTAGCCGCCATTTTAAATTTCATACCGGAACAAAAAACCTAAAGTTTGTAGAGGACCATCTAATGAACATTCATGTACAGTTTGGCTTTAATCATATTTGTAGTTTCTGAGAAGAAGGCATTTGAATATTTTCCCATAGGGTCCAATGTTAATCTATGTCCTGCGGTGGCAGCCATCTTGGATTTCCGATCGGCACAAAAAACAGAAACTTTGTAGAGGACCTTCCAATGATCATTCCTGGGCAGTTTGGTTTCAACTGTCCAAGTGGTTTCAGAGAAGAAGCATTTTGAAACATTTTTCCCATAGGGTCCAATGTTAAACTAAGTCCTGCCGTAGCCGTCATTTTGAATTTCATATCGGAACAAAAAACCTTAAGATTGTAGAGGACCATCCAATGAACATTCATGTACAGTTTGGCTTTAATCATATTTGTAGTTTCTGAGAAGAAGGCATTTGAATATTTTCCCATAGGGTCCAATGTTAATCTATGTCCTGCGGTGGTGGCCATCTTGGATTTCCGATCGGCATAAAAAACATAAAATTTGTAGAGGACCTTCCAATGATCATTCCTGGGCAGTTTGGTTTCAACTGTCCAAGTGGTTTCAGAGAAGAAGCATTTTGAAACATTTTTCCCATAGGGTCCAATGTTAAACTAAGTCCTGCCGTAACCGCCATTTTGAATTTCATATCGGAACAAAAAACCTTAAGATTGTAGAGGACCATCCAATGAACATTCATGTACAGTTTGGCTTTAATCATATTTGTAGTTTCTGAGAAGAAGGCATTTGAATATTTTCCCATAGGGTCCAATGTTAATCTATGTCCTGCGGTGGTGGCCATCTTGGATTTCCGATCGGCATAAAAAACAGAAACTTTGTTGAGGACCTTCCAATGATCATTCCTGGGCAGTTTGGTTTCAACTGTCCAAGTGGTTTCAGAGAAGAAGCATTTTGAAACATTTTTCCCATAGGGTCCAACGTTAAACTAAGTCCTGCCGTAGCCGCCATTTTGAATTTCATATCGGAATAAAAAACCTTAAGATTGTAGAGGACCATCCAATGAACATTCATGTACAGTTTGGCTTTAATCATATTTGTAGTTTCTGAGAAGAAGGCATTTGAATATTTTCCCATAGGGTCCAATGTTAATCTATGTCCTGTGGTGGTGGCCATCTTGGATTTCCGATCGGCATAAAAAACAGAAACTTTGTAGAGGACCTTCTAATGATCATTCATGGGCAGTTTGGTTTCAACTGTCAAAGTGGTTTCAGAGAAGAAGCATTTTGAAACATTTTTCCCATAGGGTCCAATGTTAAACTAAGTCCTGCCGTAGCCGCCATTTTAAATTTCATACCGGAACAAAAAACCTAGAGTTTGTAGAGGACCATCTAATGAACATTCATGTACAGTTTGGCTTTAATCATATTTGTAGTTTCTGAGAAGAAGGCATTTGAATATTTTCCCATAGGGTCCAATGTTAATCTATGTCCTGCGGTGGTGGCCATCTTGGATTTCCGATCGGCACAAAAAACAGAAACTTTGTAGAGGACCTTCCAATGATCATTCATGGGCAGTTTGGTTTCAACTGTCCAAGTGGTTTCAGAGAAGAAGCATTTTGAAACATTTTTCCCTTAGGGTCCAATGTTAAACTAAGTCCTGCCGTAGCCGCCATTTTGAATTTCATATCGGAACAAAAAACCTTAAGATTGTAGAGGACCATCCAATGAACATTCATGTACAGTTTGGCTTTAATCATATTTGTAGTTTCTGAGAAGAAGGCATTTGAATATTTTCCCATAGGGTCCAATGTTAATCTATGTCCTGCGGTGGCGGCCATCTTGGATTTCCGATCGGCATAAAAAACAGAAAATTTGTAGAGGACCTTCCAATGATCATTCCTGGGCAGTTTGGTTTCAACTGTCCAAGTGGTTTCAGAGAAGAAGCATTTTGAAACATTTTTCCCATAGGGTCCAACGTTAAACTAAGTCCTGCCGTAGCCGCCATTTTGAATTTCATATCGGAACAAAAAACCTTAAGATTGTAGAGGACCATCCAATGAACATTCATGTACAGTTTGGCTTTAATCATATTTGTAGTTTCTGAGAAGAAGGCATTTGAATATTTTCCCATAGGGTCCAATGTTAATCTATGTCCTGTGGTGGCGGCCATCTTGGATTTCCGATCGGCATAAAAAACAGAAACTTTGTAGAGGACCCTCCAATGATCATTCATGGGCAGTTTGGTTTCAACTGTCCAAGTGGTTTCAGAGAAGAAGCATTTTGAAACATTTTTCCCATAGGGTCAAATGTTAAACTAAGTCCTGCCGTAGCCGCCATTTTAAATTTCATACCGGAACAAAAAACCTAAAGTTTGTAGAGGACCATCTAATGAACATTCATGTACAGTTTGGCTTTAATCATATTTGTAGTTTCTGAGAAGAAGGCATTTGAATATTTTCCCATAGGGTCCAATGTTAATCTATGTCCTGCGGTGGCAGCCATCTTGGATTTCCGATCGGCACAAAAAACAGAAACTTTGTAGAGGACCTTCCAATGATCATTCCTGGGCAGTTTGGTTTCAACTGTCCAAGTGGTTTCAGAGAAGAAGCATTTTGAAACATTTTTCCCATAGGGTCCAATGTTAAACTAAGTCCTGCCGTAGCCGTCATTTTGAATTTCATATCGGAACAAAAAACCTTAAGATTGTAGAGGACCATCCAATGAACATTCATGTACAGTTTGGCTTTAATCATATTTGTAGTTTCTGAGAAGAAGGCATTTGAATATTTTCCCATAGGGTCCAATGTTAATCTATGTCCTGCGGTGGTGGCCATCTTGGATTTCCGATCGGCATAAAAAACATAAAATTTGTAGAGGACCTTCCAATGATCATTCCTGGGCAGTTTGGTTTCAACTGTCCAAGTGGTTTCAGAGAAGAAGCATTTTGAAACATTTTTCCCATAGGGTCCAATGTTAAACTAAGTCCTGCCGTAGCCGCCATTTTGAATTTCATATCGGAACAAAAAACCTTAAGATTGTAGAGGACCATCCAATGAACATTCATGTACAGTTTGGCTTTAATCATATTTGTAGTTTCTGAGAAGAAGGCATTTGAATATTTTCCCATAGGGTCCAATGTTAATCTATGTCCTGCGGTGGTGGCCATCTTGGATTTCCGATCGGCATAAAAAACAGAAACTTTGTTGAGGACCTTCCAATGATCATTCCTGGGCAGTTTGGTTTCAACTGTCCAAGTGGTTTCAGAGAAGAAGCATTTTGAAACATTTTTCCCATAGGGTCCAACGTTAAACTAAGTCCTGCCGTAGCCGCCATTTTGAATTTCATATCGGAATAAAAAACCTTAAGATTGTAGAGGACCATCCAATGAACATTCATGTACAGTTTGGCTTTAATCATATTTGTAGTTTCTGAGAAGAAGGCATTTGAATATTTTCCCATAGGGTCCAATGTTAATCTATGTCCTGTGGTGGTGGCCATCTTGGATTTCCGATCGGCATAAAAAACAGAAACTTTGTAGAGGACCTTCTAATGATCATTCATGGGCAGTTTGGTTTCAACTGTCAAAGTGGTTTCAGAGAAGAAGCATTTTGAAACATTTTTCCCATAGGGTCCAATGTTAAACTAAGTCCTGCCGTAGCCGCCATTTTAAATTTCATACCGGAACAAAAAACCTAAAGTTTGTAGAGGACCATCTAATGAACATTCATGTACAGTTTGGCTTTAATCATATTTGTAGTTTCTGAGAAGAAGGCATTTGAATATTTTCCCATAGGGTCCAATGTTAATCTATGTCCTGCGGTGGTGGCCAGCTTGGATTTCCGATCGGCACAAAAAACAGAAACTTTGTAGAGGACCTTCCAATGATCATTCATGGGCAGTTTGGTTTCAACTGTCCAAGTGGTTTCAGAGAAGAAGCATTTTGAAACATTTTTCCAATAGGGTCAAATGTTAAACTAAGTCCTGCCGTAGCCGCCATTTTGAATTTCATATCGGAACAAAAAACCTTAAGATTGTAGAGGACCATCCAATGAACATTCATGTACAGTTTGGCTTTAATCATATTTGTAGTTTCTGAGAAGAAGGCATTTGAATATTTTCCCATAGGGTCCAATGTTAATCTATGTCCTGTGGTGGCGGCCATCTTGGATTTCCGATCGGCATAAAAAACAGAAACTTTGTAGAGGACCCTCCAATGATCATTCATGGGCAGTTTGGTTTCAACTGTCCAAGTGGTTTCAGAGAAGAAGCATTTTGAAACATTTTTCCCTTAGGGTCCAATGTTAAACTAAGTCCTGCCGTAGCCGCCATTTTGAATTTCATATCGGAACAAAAAACCTTAAGATTGTAGAGGACCATCCAATGAACATTCATGTACAGTTTGGCTTTAATCATATTTGTAGTTTCTGAGAAGAAGGCATTTGAATATTTTCCCATAGGGTCCAATGTTAATCTATGTCCTGCGGTGGCGGCCATCTTGGATTTCCGATCGGCATAAAAAACATAAAATTTGTAGAGGACCTTCCAATGATCATTCCTGGGCAGTTTGGTTTCAACTGTCCAAGTGGTTTCTGAGAAGAAGCATTTTGAAACATTTTTCCCATAGGGTCCAATGTTAAACTAAGTCCTGCCGTAGCCGCCATTTTGAATTTCATATCGGAACAAAAAACCTTAAGATTGTAGAGGACCATCCAATGAACATTCATGTACAGTTTGGCTTTAATCATATTTGTAGTTTCTGAGAAGAAGGCATTTGAATATTTTCCCATAGGGTCCAATGTTAATCTATGTCCTGCGGTGGTGGCCATCTTGGATTTCCGATCGGCATAAAAAACATAAAATTTGTAGAGGACCTTCCAATGATCATTCCTGGGCAGTTTGGTTTCAACTGTCCAAGTGGTTTCAGAGAAGAAGCATTTTGAAACATTTTTCCCTTAGGGTCCAATGTTAAACTAAGTCCTGCCGTAGCCGTCATTTTGAATTTCATATCGGAACAAAAAACCTTAAGATTGTAGAGGACCATCTAATGAACATTCATGTACAGTTTGGCTTTAATCATATTTGTAGTTTCTGAGAAGAAGGCATTTGAATATTTTCCCATAGGGTCCAATGTTAATCTATGTCCTGTGGTGGCGGCCATCTTGGATTTCCGATCGGCATAAAAAACAGAAACTTTGTAGAGGACCCTCCAATGATCATTCATGGGCAGTTTGGTTTCAACTGTCCAAGTGGTTTCAGAGAAGAAGCATTTTGAAACATTTTTCCCATAGGGTCCAATGTTAAACTAAGTCCTGCCGTAGCCGCCATTTTGAATTTCATATCGGAACAAAAAACCTTAAGATTGTAGAGGACCATCCAATGAACATTCATGTACAGTTTGGCTTTAATCATATTTGTAGTTTCTGAGAAGAAGGCATTTGAATATTTTCCCATAGGGTCCAATGTTAATCTATGTCCTGCGGTGGCGGCCATCTTGGATTTCCGATCGGCATAAAAAACATAAAATTTGTAGAGGACCTTCCAATGATCATTCCTGGGCAGTTTGGTTTCAACTGTCCAAGTGGTTTCTGAGAAGAAGCATTTTGAAACATTTTTCCCATAGGGTCCAATGTTAAACTAAGTCCTGCCGTAGCCGCCATTTTGAATTTCATATCGGAACAAAAAACCTTAAGATTGTAGAGGACCATCCAATGAACATTCATGTACAGTTTGGCTTTAATCATATTTGTAGTTTCTGAGAAGAAGGCATTTGAATATTTTCCCATAGGGTCCAATGTTAATCTATGTCCTGCGGTGGTGGCCATCTTGGATTTCCGATCGGCATAAAAAACATAAAATTTGTAGAGGACCTTCCAATGATCATTCCTGGGCAGTTTGGTTTCAACTGTCCAAGTGGTTTCAGAGAAGAAGCATTTTGAAACATTTTTCCCATAGGGTCCAATGTTAAACTAAGTCCTGCCGTAGCCGTCATTTTGAATTTCATATCGGAACAAAAAACCTTAAGATTGTAGAGGACCATCTAATGAACATTCATGTACAGTTTGGCTTTAATCATATTTGTAGTTTCTGAGAAGAAGGCATTTGAATATTTTCCCATAGGGTCCAATGTTAATCTATGTCCTGTGGTGGCGGCCATCTTGGATTTCCGATCGGCATAAAAAACAGAAACTTTGTAGAGGACCTTCCAATGATCATTCATGGGCAGTTTGGTTTCAACTGTCCAAGTGGTTTCAGAGAAGAAGCATTTTGAAACATTTTTCCCATAGGGTCCAATGTTAAACTAAGTCCTGCCGTAGCCGCCATTTTAAATTTCATACCGGAACAAAAAACCTAAAGTTTGTAGAGGACCATCTAATGAACATTCATGTACAGTTTGGCTTTAATCATATTTGTAGTTTCTGAGAAGAAGGCATTTGAATATTTTCCCATAGGGTCCAATGTTAATCTATGTCCTGTGGTGGCGGCCATCTTGGATTTCCGATCGGCATAAAAAACAGAAACTTTGTAGAGGACCTTCCAATGATCATTCATGGGCAGTTTGGTTTCAACTGTCCAAGTGGTTTCAGAGAAGAAGCATTTTGAAACATTTTTCCCATAGGGTCCAATGTTAAACTAAGTCCTGCCGTAGCCGCCATTTTAAATTTCATACCGGAACAAAAAACCTAAAGTTTGTAGAGGACCATCTAATGAACATTCATGTACAGTTTGGCTTTAATCATATTTGTAGTTTCTGAGAAGAAGGCATTTGAATATTTTCCCATAGGGTCCAATGTTAATCTATGTCCTGTGGTGGCGGCCATCTTGGATTTCCGATCGGCATAAAAAACAGAAACTTTGTAGAGGACCCTCCAATGATCATTCATGGGCAGTTTGGTTTCAACTGTCCAAGTGGTTTCAGAGAAGAAGCATTTTGAAACATTTTTCCCATAGGGTCCAATGTTAAACTAAGTCCTGCCGTAGCCGCCATTTTGAATTTCATATCGGAACAAAAAACCTTAAGATTGTAGAGGACCATCCAATGAACATTCATGTACAGTTTGGCTTTAATCATATTTGTAGTTTCTGAGAAGAAGGCATTTGAATATTTTCCCATAGGGTCCAATGTTAATCTATGTCCTGCGGTGGTGGCCATCTTGGATTTCCGATCGGCATAAAAAACATAAAATTTGTAGAGGACCTTCCAATGATCATTCCTGGGCAGTTTGGTTTCAACTGTCCAAGTGGTTTCAGAGAAGAAGCATTTTGAAACATTTTTCCCATAGGGTCCAATGTTAAACTAAGTCCTGCCGTAGCCGTCATTTTGAATTTCATATCGGAACAAAAAACCTTAAGATTGTAGAGGACCATCTAATGAACATTCATGTACAGTTTGGCTTTAATCATATTTGTAGTTTCTGAGAAGAAGGCATTTGAATATTTTCCCATAGGGTCCAATGTTAATCTATGTCCTGTGGTGGCGGCCATCTTGGATTTCCGATCGGCATAAAAAACAGAAACTTTGTAGAGGACCTTCCAATGATCATTCATGGGCAGTTTGGTTTCAACTGTCCAAGTGGTTTCAGAGAAGAAGCATTTTGAAACATTTTTCCCATAGGGTCCAATGTTAAACTAAGTCCTGCCGTAGCCGCCATTTTAAATTTCATACCGGAACAAAAAACCTAAAGTTTGTAGAGGACCATCTAATGAACATTCATGTACAGTTTGGCTTTAATCATATTTGTAGTTTCTGAGAAGAAGGCATTTGAATATTTTCCCATAGGGTCCAATGTTAATCTATGTCCTGTGGTGGCGGCCATCTTGGATTTCCGATCGGCATAAAAAACAGAAACTTTGTAGAGGACCTTCCAATGATCATTCATGGGCAGTTTGGTTTCAACTGTCCAAGTGGTTTCAGAGAAGAAGCATTTTGAAACATTTTTCCCATAGGGTCCAATGTTAAACTAAGTCCTGCCGTAGCCGCCATTTTAAATTTCATACCGGAACAAAAAACCTAAAGTTTGTAGAGGACCATCTAATGAACATTCATGTACAGTTTGGCTTTAATCATATTTGTAGTTTCTGAGAAGAAGGCATTTGAATATTTTCCCATAGGGTCCAATGTTAATCTATGTCCTGTGGTGGCGGCCATCTTGGATTTCCGATCGGCATAAAAAACAGAAACTTTGTAGAGGACCCTCCAATGATCATTCATGGGCAGTTTGGTTTCAACTGTCCAAGTGGTTTCAGAGAAGAAGCATTTTGAAACATTTTTCCCATAGGGTCCAATGTTAAACTAAGTCCTGCCGTAGCCGCCATTTTGAATTTCATATCGGAACAAAAAACCTTAAGATTGTAGAGGACCATCCAATGAACATTCATGTACAGTTTGGCTTTAATCATATTTGTAGTTTCTGAGAAGAAGGCATTTGAATATTTTCCCATAGGGTCCAATGTTAATCTATGTCCTGCGGTGGCGGCCATCTTGGATTTCCGATCGGCATAAAAAACATAAAATTTGTAGAGGACCTTCCAATGATCATTCCTGGGCAGTTTGGTTTCAACTGTCCAAGTGGTTTCTGAGAAGAAGCATTTTGAAACATTTTTCCCATAGGGTCCAATGTTAAACTAAGTCCTGCCGTAGCCGCCATTTTGAATTTCATATCGGAACAAAAAACCTTAAGATTGTAGAGGACCATCCAATGAACATTCATGTACAGTTTGGCTTTAATCATATTTGTAGTTTCTGAGAAGAAGGCATTTGAATATTTTCCCATAGGGTCCAATGTTAATCTATGTCCTGCGGTGGTGGCCATCTTGGATTTCCGATCGGCATAAAAAACATAAAATTTGTAGAGGACCTTCCAATGATCATTCCTGGGCAGTTTGGTTTCAACTGTCCAAGTGGTTTCAGAGAAGAAGCATTTTGAAACATTTTTCCCTTAGGGTCCAATGTTAAACTAAGTCCTGCCGTAGCCGTCATTTTGAATTTCATATCGGAACAAAAAACCTTAAGATTGTAGAGGACCATCTAATGAACATTCATGTACAGTT
This sequence comes from Bathymodiolus brooksi, assembly GCA_963680875.1. Classification (NCBI taxonomy): domain Eukaryota; kingdom Metazoa; phylum Mollusca; class Bivalvia; order Mytilida; family Modiolidae; genus Bathymodiolus; species Bathymodiolus brooksi. Next base: position 47,491 of record CAVMGF010000058.1, read on the forward strand.
TGGCTTTAATCATATTTGTAGTTTCTGAGAAGAAGGCATTTGAATATTTTCCCATAGGGTCCAATGTTAATCTATGTCCTGTGGTGGCGGCCATCTTGGATTTCCGATCGGCATAAAAAACAGAAACTTTGTAGAGGACCTTCCAATGATCATTCATGGGCAGTTTGGTTTCAACTGTCCAAGTGGTTTCAGAGAAGAAGCATTTTGAAACATTTTTCCCATAGGGTCCAATGTTAAACTAAGTCCTGCCGTAGCCGCCATTTTAAATTTCATACCGGAACAAAACACCTAAAGTTTGTAGAGGACCATCTAATGAACATTCATGTACAGTTTGGCTTTAATCATATTTGTAGTTTCTGAGAAGAAGGCATTTGAATATTTTCCCATAGGGTCCAATGTTAATCTATGTCCTGTGGTGGCGGCCATCTTGGATTTCCGATCGGCATAAAAAACAGAAACTTTGTAGAGGACCTTCCAATGATCATTCCTGGGCAGTTTGGTTTCAACTGTCCAAGTGGTTTCAGAGAAGAAGCATTTTGAAACATTTTTCCCATAGGGTCCAATGTTAAACTAAGTCCTGCCGTAGCCGCCATTTTAAATTTCATACCGGAACAAAAAACCTAAAGTTTGTAGAGGACCATCTAATGAACATTCATGTACAGTTTGGCTTTAATCATATTTGTAGTTTCTGAGAAGAAGGCATTTGAATATTTTCCCATAGGGTCCAATGTTAATCTATGTCCTGCGGTGGTGGCCATCTTGGATTTCCGATCGGCACAAAAAACAGAAACTTTGTAGAGGACCTTCCAATGATCATTCATGGGCAGTTTGGTTTCAACTGTCCAAGTGGTTTCAGAGAAGAAGCATTTTGAAACATTTTTCCCATAGGGTCAAATGTTAAACTAAGTCCTGCCGTAGCCGCCATTTTGAATTTCATATCGGAACAAAAAACCTTAAGATTGTAGAGGACCATCCAATGAACATTCATGTACAGTTTGGCTTTAATCATATTTGTAGTTTCTGAGAAGAAGGCATTTGAATATTTTCCCATAGGGTCCAATGTTAATCTATGTCCTGTGGTGGCGGCCATCTTGGATTTCCGATCGGCATAAAAAACAGAAACTTTGTAGAGGACCTTCCAATGATCATTCATGGGCAGTTTGGTTTCAACTGTCCAAGTGGTTTCAGAGAAGAAGCATTTTGAAACATTTTTCCCTTAGGGTCCAATGTTAAACTAAGTCCTGCCGTAGCCGCCATTTTGAATTTCATATCGGAACAAAAAACCTTAAGATTGTAGAGGACCATCCAATGAACATTCATGTACAGTTTGGCTTTAATCATATTTGTAGTTTCTGAGAAGAAGGCATTTGAATATTTTCCCATAGGGTCCAATGTTAATCTATGTCCTGTGGTGGCGGCCATCTTGGATTTCCGATCGGCATAAAAAACAGAAACTTTGTAGAGGACCTTCCAATGATCATTCATGGGCAATTTGGTTTCAACTGTCCAAGTGGTTTCAGAGAAGAAGCATTTTGAAACATTTTTCCCATAGGGTCAAATGTTAAACTAAGTCCTGCCGTAGCCGCCATTTTAAATTTCATACCGGAACAAAAAACCTAAAGTTTGTAGAGGACCATCTAATGAACATTCATGTACAGTTTGGCTTTAATCGTATTTGTAGTTTCTGAGAAGAAGGCATTTGAATATTTTCCCATAGGGTCCAATGTTAATCTATGTCCTGCGGTGGCAGCCATCTTGGATTTCCGATCGGCACAAAAAACAGAAACTTTGTAGAGGACCTTCCAATGATCATTCCTGGGCAGTTTGGTTTCAACTGTCCAAGTGGTTTCAGAGAAGAAGCATTTTGAAACATTTTTCCCATAGGGTCCAATGTTAAACTAAGTCCTGCCGTAGCCGTCATTTTGAATTTCATATCGGAACAAAAAACCTTAAGATTGTAGAGGACCATCCAATGAACATTCATGTACAGTTTGGCTTTAATCATATTTGTAGTTTCTGAGAAGAAGGCATTTGAATATTTTCCCATAGGGTCCAATGTTAATCTATGTCCTGCGGTGGTGGCCATCTTGGATTTCCGATCGGCATAAAAAACATAAAATTTGTAGAGGACCTTCCAATGATCATTCCTGGGCAGTTTGGTTTCAACTGTCCAAGTGGTTTCAGAGAAGAAGCATTTTGAAACATTTTTCCCATAGGGTCCAATGTTAAACTAAGTCCTGCCGTAGCCGCCATTTTGAATTTCATATCGGAACAAAAAACCTTAAGATTGTAGAGGACCATCCAATGAACATTCATGTACAGTTTGGCTTTAATCATATTTGTAGTTTCTGAGAAGAAGGCATTTGAATATTTTCCCATAGGGTCCAATGTTAATCTATGTCCTGCGGTGGTGGCCATCTTGGATTTCCGATCGGCATAAAAAACAGAAACTTTGTTGAGGACCTTCCAATGATCATTCCTGGGCAGTTTGGTTTCAACTGTCCAAGTGGTTTCAGAGAAGAAGCATTTTGAAACATTTTTCCCATAGGGTCCAACGTTAAACTAAGTCCTGCCGTAGCCGCCATTTTGAATTTCATATCGGAATAAAAAACCTTAAGATTGTAGAGGACCATCCAATGAACATTCATGTACAGTTTGGCTTTAATCATATTTGTAGTTTCTGAGAAGAAGGCATTTGAATATTTTCCCATAGGGTCCAATGTTAATCTATGTCCTGTGGTGGTGGCCATCTTGGATTTCCGATCGGCATAAAAAACAGAAACTTTGTAGAGGACCTTCTAATGATCATTCATGGGCAGTTTGGTTTCAACTGTCAAAGTGGTTTCAGAGAAGAAGCATTTTGAAACATTTTTCCCATAGGGTCCAATGTTAAACTAAGTCCTGCCGTAGCCGCCATTTTAAATTTCATACCGGAACAAAAAACCTAAAGTTTGTAGAGGACCATCTAATGAACATTCATGTACAGTTTGGCTTTAATCATATTTGTAGTTTCTGAGAAGAAGGCATTTGAATATTTTCCCATAGGGTCCAATGTTAATCTATGTCCTGCGGTGGTGGCCATCTTGGATTTCCGATCGGCACAAAAAACAGAAACTTTGTAGAGGACCTTCCAATGACCATTCATGGGCAGTTTGGTTTCAACTGTCCAAGTGGTTTCAGAGAAGAAGCATTTTGAAACATTTTTCCAATAGGGTCAAATGTTAAACTAAGTCCTGCCGTAGCCGCCATTTTGAATTTCATATCGGAACAAAAAACCTTAAGATTGTAGAGGACCATCCAATGAACATTCATGTACAGTTTGGCTTTAATCATATTTGTAGTTTCTGAGAAGAAGGCATTTGAATATTTTCCCATAGGGTCCAATGTTAATCTATGTCCTGTGGTGGCGGCCATCTTGGATTTCCGATCGGCATAAAAAACAGAAACTTTGTAGAGGACCTTCTAATGATCATTCATGGGCAGTTTGGTTTCAACTGTCAAAGTGGTTTCAGAGAAGAAGCATTTTGAAACATTTTTCCCATAGGGTCCAATGTTAAACTAAGTCCTGCCGTAGCCGTCATTTTGAATTTCATATCGGAACAAAAAACCTTAAGATTGTAGAGGACCATCCAATGAACATTCATGTACAGTTTGGCTTTAATCATATTTGTAGTTTCTGAGAAGAAGGCATTTGAATATTTTCCCATAGGGTCCAATGTTAATCTATGTCCTGCGGTGGTGGCCATCTTGGATTTCCGATCGGCATAAAAAACATAAAATTTGTAGAGGACCTTCCAATGATCATTCCTGGGCAGTTTGGTTTCAACTGTCCAAGTGGTTTCAGAGAAGAAGCATTTTGAAACATTTTTCCCATAGGGTCCAATGTTAAACTAAGTCCTGCCGTAACCGCCATTTTGAATTTCATATCGGAACAAAAAACCTTAAGATTGTAGAGGACCATCCAATGAACATTCATGTACAGTTTGGCTTTAATCATATTTGTAGTTTCTGAGAAGAAGGCATTTGAATATTTTCCCATAGGGTCCAATGTTAATCTATGTCCTGCGGTGGTGGCCATCTTGGATTTCCGATCGGCATAAAAAACAGAAACTTTGTTGAGGACCTTCCAATGATCATTCCTGGGCAGTTTGGTTTCAACTGTCCAAGTGGTTTCAGAGAAGAAGCATTTTGAAACATTTTTCCCATAGGGTCCAACGTTAAACTAAGTCCTGCCGTAGCCGCCATTTTGAATTTCATATCGGAATAAAAAACCTTAAGATTGTAGAGGACCATCCAATGAACATTCATGTACAGTTTGGCTTTAATCATATTTGTAGTTTCTGAGAAGAAGGCATTTGAATATTTTCCCATAGGGTCCAATGTTAATCTATGTCCTGCGGTGGTGGCCATCTTGGATTTCCGATCGGCATAAAAAACATAAAATTTGTAGAGGACCTTCCAATGATCATTCCTGGGCAGTTTGGTTTCAACTGTCCAAGTGGTTTCAGAGAAGAAGCATTTTGAAACATTTTTCCCATAGGGTCCAATGTTAAACTAAGTCCTGCCGTAGCCGCCATTTTGAATTTCATATCGGAACAAAAAACCTTAAGATTGTAGAGGACCATCCAATGAACATTCATGTACAGTTTGGCTTTAATCATATTTGTAGTTTCTGAGAAGAAGGCATTTGAATATTTTCCCATAGGGTCCAATGTTAATCTATGTCCTGCGGTGGTGGCCATCTTGGATTTCCGATCGGCATAAAAAACAGAAACTTTGTTGAGGACCTTCCAATGATCATTCCTGGGCAGTTTGGTTTCAACTGTCCAAGTGGTTTCAGAGAAGAAGCATTTTGAAACATTTTTCCCATAGGGTCCAACGTTAAACTAAGTCCTGCCGTAGCCGCCATTTTGAATTTCATATCGGAATAAAAAACCTTAAGATTGTAGAGGACCATCCAATGAACATTCATGTACAGTTTGGCTTTAATCATATTTGTAGTTTCTGAGAAGAAGGCATTTGAATATTTTCCCATAGGGTCCAATGTTAATCTATGTCCTGTGGTGGTGGCCATCTTGGATTTCCGATCGGCATAAAAAACAGAAACTTTGTAGAGGACCTTCCAATGATCATTCCTGGGCAGTTTGGTTTCAACTGTCCAAGTGGTTTCTGAGAAGAAGCATTTTGAAACATTTTTCCCATAGGGTCCAATGTTAAACTAAGTCCTGCCGTAGCCGCCATTTTGAATTTCATATCGGAACAAAAAACCTTAAGATTGTAGAGGACCATCCAATGAACATTCATGTACAGTTTGGCTTTAATCATATTTGTAGTTTCTGAGAAGAAGGCATTTGAATATTTTCCCATAGGGTCCAATGTTAATCTATGTCCTGCGGTGGTGGCCATCTTGGATTTCCGATCGGCATAAAAAACATAAAATTTGTAGAGGACCTTCCAATGATCATTCCTGGGCAGTTTGGTTTCAACTGTCCAAGTGGTTTCAGAGAAGAAGCATTTTGAAACATTTTTCCCATAGGGTCCAATGTTAAACTAAGTCCTGCCGTAGCCGTCATTTTGAATTTCATATCGGAACAAAAAACCTTAAGATTGTAGAGGACCATCTAATGAACATTCATGTACAGTTTGGCTTTAATCATATTTGTAGTTTCTGAGAAGAAGGCATTTGAATATTTTCCCATAGGGTCCAATGTTAATCTATGTCCTGTGGTGGCGGCCATCTTGGATTTCCGATCGGCATAAAAAACAGAAACTTTGTAGAGGACCTTCCAATGATCATTCATGGGCAGTTTGGTTTCAACTGTCCAAGTGGTTTCAGAGAAGAAGCATTTTGAAACATTTTTCCCATAGGGTCCAATGTTAAACTAAGTCCTGCCGTAGCCGCCATTTTAAATTTCATACCGGAACAAAAAACCTAAAGTTTGTAGAGGACCATCTAATGAACATTCATGTACAGTTTGGCTTTAATCATATTTGTAGTTTCTGAGAAGAAGGCATTTGAATATTTTCCCATAGGGTCCAATGTTAATCTATGTCCTGTGGTGGCAGCCATCTTGGATTTCCGATCGGCATAAAAAACAGAAACTTTGTAGAGGACCTTCCAATGATCATTCATGGGCAGTTTGGTTTCAACTGTCCAAGTGGTTTCAGAGAAGAAGCATTTTGAAACATTTTTCCCATAGGGTCCAATGTTAAACTAAGTCCTGCCGTAGCCGCCATTTTAAATTTCATACCGGAACAAAAAACCTAAAGTTTGTAGAGGACCATCTAATGAACATTCATGTACAGTTTGGCTTTAATCATATTTGTAGTTTCTGAGAAGAAGGCATTTGAATATTTTCCCATAGGGTCCAATGTTAATCTATGTCCTGTGGTGGCGGCCATCTTGGATTTCCGATCGGCATAAAAAACAGAAACTTTGTAGAGGACCCTCCAATGATCATTCATGGGCAGTTTGGTTTCAACTGTCCAAGTGGTTTCAGAGAAGAAGCATTTTGAAACATTTTTCCCATAGGGTCCAATGTTAAACTAAGTCCTGCCGTAGCCGCCATTTTGAATTTCATATCGGAACAAAAAACCTTAAGATTGTAGAGGACCATCCAATGAACATTCATGTACAGTTTGGCTTTAATCATATTTGTAGTTTCTGAGAAGAAGGCATTTGAATATTTTCCCATAGGGTCCAATGTTAATCTATGTCCTGCGGTGGCGGCCATCTTGGATTTCCGATCGGCATAAAAAACATAAAATTTGTAGAGGACCTTCCAATGATCATTCCTGGGCAGTTTGGTTTCAACTGTCCAAGTGGTTTCTGAGAAGAAGCATTTTGAAACATTTTTCCCATAGGGTCCAATGTTAAACTAAGTCCTGCCGTAGCCGCCATTTTGAATTTCATATCGGAACAAAAAACCTTAAGATTGTAGAGGACCATCCAATGAACATTCATGTACAGTTTGGCTTTAATCATATTTGTAGTTTCTGAGAAGAAGGCATTTGAATATTTTCCCATAGGGTCCAATGTTAATCTATGTCCTGCGGTGGTGGCCATCTTGGATTTCCGATCGGCATAAAAAACATAAAATTTGTAGAGGACCTTCCAATGATCATTCCTGGGCAGTTTGGTTTCAACTGTCCAAGTGGTTTCAGAGAAGAAGCATTTTGAAACATTTTTCCCTTAGGGTCCAATGTTAAACTAAGTCCTGCCGTAGCCGTCATTTTGAATTTCATATCGGAACAAAAAACCTTAAGATTGTAGAGGACCATCTAATGAACATTCATGTACAGTTTGGCTTTAATCATATTTGTAGTTTCTGAGAAGAAGGCATTTGAATATTTTCCCATAGGGTCCAATGTTAATCTATGTCCTGTGGTGGCGGCCATCTTGGATTTCCGATCGGCATAAAAAACAGAAACTTTGTAGAGGACCTTCCAATGATCATTCATGGGCAGTTTGGTTTCAACTGTCCAAGTGGTTTCAGAGAAGAAGCATTTTGAAACATTTTTCCCATAGGGTCCAATGTTAAACTAAGTCCTGCCGTAGCCGCCATTTTAAATTTCATACCGGAACAAAACACCTAAAGTTTGTAGAGGACCATCTAATGAACATTCATGTACAGTTTGGCTTTAATCATATTTGTAGTTTCTGAGAAGAAGGCATTTGAATATTTTCCCATAGGGTCCAATGTTAATCTATGTCCTGTGGTGGCGGCCATCTTGGATTTCCGATCGGCATAAAAAACAGAAACTTTGTAGAGGACCTTCCAATGATCATTCATGGGCAGTTTGGTTTCAACTGTCCAAGTGGTTTCAGAGAAGAAGCATTTTGAAACATTTTTCCCATAGGGTCCAATGTTAAACTAAGTCCTGCCGTAGCCGCCATTTTAAATTTCATACCGGAACAAAAAACCTAAAGTTTGTAGAGGACCATCTAATGAACATTCATGTACAGTTTGGCTTTAATCATATTTGTAGTTTCTGAGAAGAAGGCATTTGAATATTTTCCCATAGGGTCCAATGTTAATCTATGTCCTGCGGTGGTGGCCATCTTGGATTTCCGATCGGCACAAAAAACAGAAACTTTGTAGAGGACCTTCCAATGATCATTCATGGACAGTTTGGTTTCAACTGTCCAAGTGGTTTCAGAGAAGAAGCATTTTGAAACATTTTTCCCATAGGGTCAAATGTTAAACTAAGTCCTGCCGTAGCCGCCATTTTGAATTTCATATCGGAACAAAAAACCTTAAGATTGTAGAGGACCATCCAATGAACATTCATGTACAGTTTGGCTTTAATCATATTTGTAGTTTCTGAGAAGAAGGCATTTGAATATTTTCCCATAGGGTCCAATGTTAATCTATGTCCTGTGGTGGCGGCCATCTTGGATTTCCGATCGGCATAAAAAACAGAAACTTTGTAGAGGACCTTCCAATGATCATTCATGGGCAGTTTGGTTTCAACTGTCCAAGTGGTTTCAGAGAAGAAGCATTTTGAAACATTTTTCCCTTAGGGTCCAATGTTAAACTAAGTCCTGCCGTAGCCGCCATTTTGAATTTCATATCGGAACAAAAAACCTTAAGATTGTAGAGGACCATCCAATGAACATTCATGTACAGTTTGGCTTTAATCATATTTGTAGTTTCTGAGAAGAAGGCATTTGAATATTTTCCCATAGGGTCCAATGTTAATCTATGTCCTGTGGTGGCGGCCATCTTGGATTTCCGATCGGCATAAAAAACAGAAACTTTGTAGAGGACCTTCCAATGATCATTCATGGGCAATTTGGTTTCAACTGTCCAAGTGGTTTCAGAGAAGAAGCATTTTGAAACATTTTTCCCATAGGGTCAAATGTTAAACTAAGTCCTGCCGTAGCCGCCATTTTAAATTTCATACCGGAACAAAAAACCTAAAGTTTGTAGAGGACCATCTAATGAACATTCATGTACAGTTTGGCTTTAATCATATTTGTAGTTTCTGAGAAGAAGGCATTTGAATATTTTCCCATAGGGTCCAATGTTAATCTATGTCCTGCGGTGGCAGCCATCTTGGATTTCCGATCGGCACAAAAAACAGAAACTTTGTAGAGGACCTTCCAATGATCATTCATGGGCAGTTTGGTTTCAACTGTCCAAGTGGTTTCAGAGAAGAAGCATTTTGAAACATTTTTCCCATAGGGTCCAATGTTAAACTAAGTCCTGCCGTAGCCGCCATTTTGAATTTCATATCGGAACAAAAAACCTTAAGATTGTAGAGGACCATCCAATGAACATTCATGTACAGTTTGGCTTTAATCATATTTGTAGTTTCTGAGAAGAAGGCATTTGAATATTTTCCCATAGGGTCCAATGTTAATCTATGTCCTGCGGTGGTGGCCATCTTGGATTTCCGATCGGCATAAAAAACAGAAACTTTGTTGAGGACCTTCCAATGATCATTCCTGGGCAGTTTGGTTTCAACTGTCCAAGTGGTTTCAGAGAAGAAGCATTTTGAAACATTTTTCCCATAGGGTCCAACGTTAAACTAAGTCCTGCCGTAGCCGCCATTTTGAATTTCATATCGGAATAAAAAACCTTAAGATTGTAGAGGACCATCCAATGAACATTCATGTACAGTTTGGCTTTAATCATATTTGTAGTTTCTGAGAAGAAGGCATTTGAATATTTTCCCATAGGGTCCAATGTTAATCTATGTCCTGTGGTGGTGGCCATCTTGGATTTCCGATCGGCATAAAAAACAGAAACTTTGTAGAGGACCTTCTAATGATCATTCATGGGCAGTTTGGTTTCAACTGTCAAAGTGGTTTCAGAGAAGAAGCATTTTGAAACATTTTTCCCATAGGGTCCAATGTTAAACTAAGTCCTGCCGTAGCCGCCATTTTAAATTTCATACCGGAACAAAAAACCTAAAGTTTGTAGAGGACCATCTAATGAACATTCATGTACAGTTTGGCTTTAATCATATTTGTAGTTTCTGAGAAGAAGGCATTTGAATATTTTCCCATAGGGTCCAATGTTAATCTATGTCCTGCGGTGGTGGCCATCTTGGATTTCCGATCGGCACAAAAAACAGAAACTTTGTAGAGGACCTTCCAATGACCATTCATGGGCAGTTTGGTTTCAACTGTCCAAGTGGTTTCAGAGAAGAAGCATTTTGAAACATTTTTCCAATAGGGTCAAATGTTAAACTAAGTCCTGCCGTAGCCGCCATTTTGAATTTCATATCGGAACAAAAAACCTTAAGATTGTAGAGGACCATCCAATGAACATTCATGTACAGTTTGGCTTTAATCATATTTGTAGTTTCTGAGAAGAAGGCATTTGAATATTTTCCCATAGGGTCCAATGTTAATCTATGTCCTGTGGTGGCGGCCATCTTGGATTTCCGATCGGCATAAAAAACAGAAACTTTGTAGAGGACCCTCCAATGATCATTCATGGGCAGTTTGGTTTCAACTGTCCAAGTGGTTTCAGAGAAGAAGCATTTTGAAACATTTTTCCCTTAGGGTCCAATGTTAAACTAAGTCCTGCCGTAGCCGCCATTTTGAATTTCATATCGGAACAAAAAACCTTAAGATTGTAGAGGACCATCCAATGAACATTCATGTACAGTTTGGCTTTAATCATATTTGTAGTTTCTGAGAAGAAGGCATTTGAATATTTTCCCATAGGGTCCAATGTTAATCTATGTCCTGCGGTGGCGGCCATCTTGGATTTCCGATCGGCATAAAAAACATAAAATTTGTAGAGGACCTTCCAATGATCATTCCTGGGCAGTTTGGTTTCAACTGTCCAAGTGGTTTCTGAGAAGAAGCATTTTGAAACATTTTTCCCATAGGGTCCAATGTTAAACTAAGTCCTGCCGTAGCCGCCATTTTGAATTTCATATCGGAACAAAAAACCTTAAGATTGTAGAGGACCATCCAATGAACATTCATGTACAGTTTGGCTTTAATCATATTTGTAGTTTCTGAGAAGAAGGCATTTGAATATTTTCCCATAGGGTCCAATGTTAATCTATGTCCTGTGGTGGCGGCCATCTTGGATTTCCGATCGGCATAAAAAACAGAAACTTTGTAGAGGACCTTCCAATGATCATTCATGGGCAGTTTGGTTTCAATTGTCTAAGTGGTTTCAGAGAAGAAGCATTTTGAAACATTTTTCCCATAGGGTCCAACGTTAAACTAAGTCCTGCCGTAGCCGCCATTTTGAATTTCATATCGGAACAAAAAACCTTAAGATTGTAGAGGACCATCCAATGAACATTCATGTACAGTTTGGCTTTAATCATATTTGTAGTTTCTGAGAAGAAGGCATTTGAATATTTTCCCAAAGGGTCCAATGTTAATCTATGTCCTGTGGTGGCGGCCATCTTGGATTTCCGATCGGCATAAAAAACAGAAACTTTGTAGAGGACCTTCCAATGATCATTCATGGGCAGTTTGGTTTCAACTGTCCAAGTGGTTTCAGAGAAGAAGCATTTTGAAACATTTTTCCCATAGGGTCCAATGTTAAACTAAGTCCTGCCGTAGCCGCCATTTTAAATTTCATACCGGAACAAAAAACCTAAAGTTTGTAGAGGACCATCTAATGAACATTCATGTACAGTTTGGCTTTAATCATATTTGTAGTTTCTGAGAAGAAGGCATTTGAATATTTTCACATAGGGTCCAATGTTAATCTATGTCCTGCGGTGGCAGCCATCTTGGATTTCCGATCGGCACAAAAAACAGAAACTTTGTAGAGGACCTTCCAATGATCATTCCTGGGCAGTTTGGTTTCAACTGTCCAAGTGGTTTCAGAGAAGAAGCATTTTGAAACATTTTTCCCATAGGGTCCAATGTTAAACTAAGTCCTGCCGTAGCCGCCATTTTGAATTTCATATCGGAACAAAAAACCTTAAGATTGTAGAGGACCATCCAATGAACATTCATGTACAGTTTGGCTTTAATCATATTTGTAGTTTCTGAGAAGAAGGCATTTGAATATTTTCCCATAGGGTCCAATGTTAATCTATGTCCTGCGGTGGTGGCCATCTTGGATTTCCGATCGGCATAAAAAACAGAAACTTTGTAGAGGACCTTCCAATGATCATTCCTGGGCAGTTTGGTTTCAACTGTCCAAGTGGTTTCAGAGAAGAAGCATTTTGAAACATTTTCCCCATAGGGTCCAATGTTAAACTAAGTCCTGCCGTAGCCGTCATTTTGAATTTCATACTGGAACAAAAAACCTAAAGTTTGTAGAGGGCCATCTAATGAACATTCATGTACAGTTTGGCTTTAATCATATTTGTAGTTTCTGAGAAGAAGGCATTTGAATATTTTCCCATAGGGTCCAATGTTAATCTATGTCCTGCGGTGGCGGCCATCTTGGATTTCCGATCGGCATAAAAAACAGAAACTTTGTAGAGGACCTTCCAATGATCATTCCTGGGCAGTTTGGTTTCAACTGTCCAAGTGGTTTCAGAGAAGAAGCATTTTGAAACATTTTCCCCATAGGG
>CAVMGF010000060.1:0-20048 GCA_963680875.1 Bathymodiolus brooksi
TGCAAGTAAAAACATACTGTCTGTGTACTCTTAAACCTTGCAAGTAAAGAAATACTTTCGGTGTACTCTTAAACCTTGCAAGTAAAAAAATATTGTAGGCGTACTCTTACACATTGCAAGTAAAAACATACTGTCTGTGTACTCTTAAACCTTGCAAGTAAAGAAATACTTTCGGTGTACTCTTAAACCTTGCAAGTAAAAAAATATTGTAGGCGTACTCTTACACATTGCAAGTAAAAACATACTGTCTGTGTACTCTTAAACCTTGCAAGTAAAGAAATACTTTCGGTGTACTCTTAAACCTTGCAAGTAAAAAAATATTGTAGGCGTACTCTTACACATTGCAAGTAAAAACATACTGTCTGTGTACTCTTAAACCTTGCAAGTAAAGAAATACTTTCGGTGTACTCTTAAACCTTGCAAGTAAAAAAATATTGTAGGCGTACTCTTACACATTGCAAGTAAAAACATACTGTCTGTGTACTCTTAAACCTTGCAAGTAAAGAAATACTTTCGGTGTACTCTTAAACCTTGCAAGTAAAAAAATATTGTAGGCGTACTCTTACACATTGCAAGTAAAAACATACTGTCTGTGTACTCTTAAACCTTGCAAGTAAAGAAATACTTTCGGTGTACTCTTAAACCTTGCAAGTAAAAAAATATTGTAGGCGTACTCTTACACATTGCAAGTAAAAACATACTGTCTGTGTACTCTTAAACCTTGCAAGTAAAGAAATACTTTCGGTGTACTCTTAAACCTTGCAAGTAAAAAAATATTGCAGGCGTACCCCTTGCAAGTAAAAACATACGGTAGGTGTACTCTTACACACTACGAGTTAAAAAAAAACTGTAGGTATACTCCTACACACTACGAGTTAAAAAATACTGTAGGAGTACTCTTACACATTGCAAGTAAAAACATACTGTCTGTGTACTCTTAAACCTTGCAAGTAAAGAAATACTTTCGGTGTACTCTTAAACCTTGCAAGTAAAAAAATATTGTAGGCGTACTCTTACACATTGCAAGTAAAAACATACTGTCTGTGTACTCTTAAACCTTGCAAGTAAAGAAATACTTTCGGTGTACTCTTAAACCTTGCAAGTAAAAAAATATTGTAGGCGTACTCTTACACATTGCAAGTAAAAACATACTGTCTGTGTACTCTTAAACCTTGCAAGTAAAGAAATACTTTCGGTGTACTCTTAAACCTTGCAAGTAAAAAAATATTGTAGGCGTACTCTTACACATTGCAAGTAAAAACATACTGTCTGTGTACTCTTAAACCTTGCAAGTAAAGAAATACTTTCGGTGTACTCTTAAACCTTGCAAGTAAAAAAATATTGTAGGCGTACTCTTACACATTGCAAGTAAAAACATACTGTCTGTGTACTCTTAAACCTTGCAAGTAAAGAAATACTTTCGGTGTACTCTTAAACCTTGCAAGTAAAAAAATATTGTAGGCGTACTCTTACACATTGCAAGTAAAAACATACTGTCTGTGTACTCTTAAACCTTGCAAGTAAAGAAATACTTTCGGTGTACTCTTAAACCTTGCAAGTAAAAAAATATTGTAGGCGTACTCTTACACATTGCAAGTAAAAACATACTGTCTGTGTACTCTTAAACCTTGCAAGTAAAGAAATACTTTCGGTGTACTCTTAAACCTTGCAAGTAAAAAAATATTGTAGGCGTACTCTTACACATTGCAAGTAAAAACATACTGTCTGTGTACTCTTAAACCTTGCAAGTAAAGAAATACTTTCGGTGTACTCTTAAACCTTGCAAGTAAAAAAATATTGTAGGCGTACTCTTACACATTGCAAGTAAAAACATACTGTCTGTGTACTCTTAAACCTTGCAAGTAAAGAAATACTTTCGGTGTACTCTTAAACCTTGCAAGTAAAAAAATATTGCAGGCGTACCCCTTGCAAGTAAAAACATACGGTAGGTGTACTCTTACACACTACGAGTTAAAAAAAAACTGTAGGTATACTCCTACACACTACGAGTTAAAAAATACTGTAGGAGTACTCTTACACACTACGAGTTAAAAAAAAACTGTAGGTATACTCCTACACACTACGAGTTAAAAAATACTGTAGGAGTACTCTTACACATTGCAAGTAAAAACATACTGTCTGTGTACTCTTAAACCTTGCAAGTAAAGAAATACTTTCGGTGTACTCTTAAACCTTGCAAGTAAAGAAATACTTTCGGTGTACTCTTAAACCTTGCAAGTAAAGAAATACTTTCGGTGTACTCTTAAACCTTGCAAGTAAAAAAATATTGCAGGCGTACCCCTTGCAAGTAAAAACATACGGTAGGTGTACTCTTACACACTACGAGTTAAAAAAAAACTGTAGGTATACTCCTACACACTACGAGTTAAAAAATACTGTAGGAGTACTCTTACACATTGCAAGTAAAAACATACTGTCTGTGTACTCTTAAACCTTGCAAGTAAAGAAATACTTTCGGTGTACTCTTAAACCTTGCAAGTAAAGAAATACTTTCGGTGTACTCTTAAACCTTGCAAGTAAAAAAATATTGTAGGCGTACTCTTACACATTGCAAGTAAAAACATACTGTCTGTGTACTCTTAAACCTTGCAAGTAAAGAAATACTTTCGGTGTACTCTTAAACCTTGCAAGTAAAGAAATACTTTCGGTGTACTCTTAAACCTTGCAAGTAAAAAAATATTGTAGGCGTACTCTTACACATTGCAAGTAAAAACATACTGTCTGTGTACTCTTAAACCTTGCAAGTAAAGAAATACTTTCGGTGTACTCTTAAACCTTGCAAGTAAAAAAATATTGTAGGCGTACTCTTACACATTGCAAGTAAAAACATACTGTCTGTGTACTCTTAAACCTTGCAAGTAAAGAAATACTTTCGGTGTACTCTTAAACCTTGCAAGTAAAAAAATATTGTAGGCGTACTCTTACACATTGCAAGTAAAAACATACTGTCTGTGTACTCTTAAACCTTGCAAGTAAAGAAATACTTTCGGTGTACTCTTAAACCTTGCAAGTAAAAAAATATTGTAGGCGTACTCTTACACATTGCAAGTAAAAACATACTGTCTGTGTACTCTTAAACCTTGCAAGTAAAGAAATACTTTCGGTGTACTCTTAAACCTTGCAAGTAAAAAAATATTGTAGGCGTACTCTTACACATTGCAAGTAAAAACATACTGTCTGTGTACTCTTAAACCTTGCAAGTAAAGAAATACTTTCGGTGTACTCTTAAACCTTGCAAGTAAAAAAATATTGTAGGCGTACTCTTACACATTGCAAGTAAAAACATACTGTCTGTGTACTCTTAAACCTTGCAAGTAAAGAAATACTTTCGGTGTACTCTTAAACCTTGCAAGTAAAAAAATATTGTAGGCGTACTCTTACACATTGCAAGTAAAAACATACTGTCTGTGTACTCTTAAACCTTGCAAGTAAAGAAATACTTTCGGTGTACTCTTAAACCTTGCAAGTAAAGAAATACTTTCGGTGTACTCTTAAACCTTGCAAGTAAAAAAATATTGTAGGCGTACTCTTACACATTGCAAGTAAAAACATACTGTCTGTGTACTCTTAAACCTTGCAAGTAAAGAAATACTTTCGGTGTACTCTTAAACCTTGCAAGTAAAAAAATATTGTAGGCGTACTCTTACACATTGCAAGTAAAAACATACTGTCTGTGTACTCTTAAACCTTGCAAGTAAAGAAATACTTTCGGTGTACTCTTAAACCTTGCAAGTAAAAAAATATTGTAGGCGTACTCTTACACATTGCAAGTAAAAACATACTGTCTGTGTACTCTTAAACCTTGCAAGTAAAGAAATACTTTCGGTGTACTCTTAAACCTTGCAAGTAAAAAAATATTGTAGGCGTACTCTTACACATTGCAAGTAAAAACATACTGTCTGTGTACTCTTAAACCTTGCAAGTAAAGAAATACTTTCGGTGTACTCTTAAACCTTGCAAGTAAAAAAATATTGCAGGCGTACCCCTTGCAAGTAAAAACATACGGTAGGTGTACTCTTACACACTACGAGTTAAAAAAAAACTGTAGGTATACTCCTACACACTACGAGTTAAAAAATACTGTAGGAGTACTCTTACACACTACGAGTTAGATAATACTTTCTGTGTACTCTTAAACTTTGCAAGTAAAAAAATATTGTAGGCGTACTCTTACACATTGCAAGTAAAAACATACTGTCTGTGTACTCTTAAACCTTGCAAGTAAAGAAATACTTTCGGTGTACTCTTAAACCTTGCAAGTAAAAAAATATTGTAGGCGTACTCTTACACATTGCAAGTAAAAACATACTGTCTGTGTACTCTTAAACCTTGCAAGTAAAGAAATACTTTCGGTGTACTCTTAAACCTTGCAAGTAAAAAAATATTGTAGGCGTACTCTTACACATTGCAAGTAAAAACATACTGTCTGTGTACTCTTAAACCTTGCAAGTAAAGAAATACTTTCGGTGTACTCTTAAACCTTGCAAGTAAAAAAATATTGTAGGCGTACTCTTACACATTGCAAGTAAAAACATACTGTCTGTGTACTCTTAAACCTTGCAAGTAAAGAAATACTTTCGGTGTACTCTTAAACCTTGCAAGTAAAAAAATATTGTAGGCGTACTCTTACACATTGCAAGTAAAAACATACTGTCTGTGTACTCTTAAACCTTGCAAGTAAAGAAATACTTTCGGTGTACTCTTAAACCTTGCAAGTAAAAAAATATTGTAGGCGTACTCTTACACATTGCAAGTAAAAACATACTGTCTGTGTACTCTTAAACCTTGCAAGTAAAGAAATACTTTCGGTGTACTCTTAAACCTTGCAAGTAAAAAAATATTGTAGGCGTACTCTTACACATTGCAAGTAAAAACATACTGTCTGTGTACTCTTAAACCTTGCAAGTAAAGAAATACTTTCGGTGTACTCTTAAACCTTGCAAGTAAAAAAATATTGTAGGCGTACTCTTACACATTGCAAGTAAAAACATACTGTCTGTGTACTCTTAAACCTTGCAAGTAAAGAAATACTTTCGGTGTACTCTTAAACCTTGCAAGTAAAAAAATATTGTAGGCGTACTCTTACACATTGCAAGTAAAAACATACTGTCTGTGTACTCTTAAACCTTGCAAGTAAAGAAATACTTTCGGTGTACTCTTAAACCTTGCAAGTAAAAAAATATTGTAGGCGTACTCTTACACATTGCAAGTAAAAACATACTGTCTGTGTACTCTTAAACCTTGCAAGTAAAGAAATACTTTCGGTGTACTCTTAAACCTTGCAAGTAAAAAAATATTGTAGGCGTACTCTTACACATTGCAAGTAAAAACATACTGTCTGTGTACTCTTAAACCTTGCAAGTAAAGAAATACTTTCGGTGTACTCTTAAACCTTGCAAGTAAAAAAATATTGTAGGCGTACTCTTACACATTGCAAGTAAAAACATACTGTCTGTGTACTCTTAAACCTTGCAAGTAAAGAAATACTTTCGGTGTACTCTTAAACCTTGCAAGTAAAAAAATATTGTAGGCGTACTCTTACACATTGCAAGTAAAAACATACTGTCTGTGTACTCTTAAACCTTGCAAGTAAAGAAATACTTTCGGTGTACTCTTAAACCTTGCAAGTAAAGAAATACTTTCGGTGTACTCTTAAACCTTGCAAGTAAAAAAATATTGTAGGCGTACTCTTACACATTGCAAGTAAAAACATACTGTCTGTGTACTCTTAAACCTTGCAAGTAAAGAAATACTTTCGGTGTACTCTTAAACCTTGCAAGTAAAAAAATATTGTAGGCGTACTCTTACACATTGCAAGTAAAAACATACTGTCTGTGTACTCTTAAACCTTGCAAGTAAAGAAATACTTTCGGTGTACTCTTAAACCTTGCAAGTAAAAAAATATTGTAGGCGTACTCTTACACATTGCAAGTAAAAACATACTGTCTGTGTACTCTTAAACCTTGCAAGTAAAGAAATACTTTCGGTGTACTGTTAAACCTTGCAAGTAAAAAAATATTGTAGGCGTACTCTTACACATTGCAAGTAAAAACATACTGTCTGTGTACTCTTAAACCTTGCAAGTAAAGAAATACTTTCGGTGTACTCTTAAACCTTGCAAGTAAAAAAATATTGCAGGCGTACCCCTTGCAAGTAAAAACATACGGTAGGTGTACTCTTACACACTACGAGTTAAAAAAAAACTGTAGGTATACTCCTACACACTACGAGTTAAAAAATACTGTAGGAGTACTCTTACACACTACGAGTTAGATAATACTTTCTGTGTACTCTTAAACTTTGCAAGTAAAAAAATATTGTAGGCGTACTCTTACACATTGCAAGTAAAAACATACTGTCTGTGTACTCTTAAACCTTGCAAGTAAAGAAATACTTTCGGTGTACTCTTAAACCTTGCAAGTAAAAAAATATTGTAGGCGTACTCTTACACATTGCAAGTAAAAACATACTGTCTGTGTACTCTTAAACCTTGCAAGTAAAGAAATACTTTCGGTGTACTCTTAAACCTTGCAAGTAAAGAAATACTTTCGGTGTACTCTTAAACCTTGCAAGTAAAAAAATATTGTAGGCGTACTCTTACACATTGCAAGTAAAAACATACTGTCTGTGTACTCTTAAACCTTGCAAGTAAAGAAATACTTTCGGTGTACTCTTAAACCTTGCAAGTAAAAAAATATTGTAGGCGTACTCTTACACATTGCAAGTAAAAACATACTGTCTGTGTACTCTTAAACCTTGCAAGTAAAGAAATACTTTCGGTGTACTCTTAAACCTTGCAAGTAAAAAAATATTGTAGGCGTACTCTTACACATTGCAAGTAAAAACATACTGTCTGTGTACTCTTAAACCTTGCAAGTAAAGAAATACTTTCGGTGTACTCTTAAACCTTGCAAGTAAAGAAATACTTTCGGTGTACTCTTAAACCTTGCAAGTAAAAAAATATTGTAGGCGTACTCTTACACATTGCAAGTAAAAACATACTGTCTGTGTACTCTTAAACCTTGCAAGTAAAGAAATACTTTCGGTGTACTCTTAAACCTTGCAAGTAAAAAAATATTGTAGGCGTACTCTTACACATTGCAAGTAAAAACATACTGTCTGTGTACTCTTAAACCTTGCAAGTAAAGAAATACTTTCGGTGTACTCTTAAACCTTGCAAGTAAAAAAATATTGTAGGCGTACTCTTACACATTGCAAGTAAAAACATACTGTCTGTGTACTCTTAAACCTTGCAAGTAAAGAAATACTTTCGGTGTACTCTTAAACCTTGCAAGTAAAAAAATATTGTAGGCGTACTCTTACACATTGCAAGTAAAAACATACTGTCTGTGTACTCTTAAACCTTGCAAGTAAAGAAATACTTTCGGTGTACTCTTAAACCTTGCAAGTAAAAAAATATTGCAGGCGTACCCCTTGCAAGTAAAAACATACGGTAGGTGTACTCTTACACACTACGAGTTAAAAAAAAACTGTAGGTATACTCCTACACACTACGAGTTAAAAAATACTGTAGGAGTACTCTTACACACTACGAGTTAGATAATACTTTCTGTGTACTCTTAAACCTTGCAAGTAAAGAAATACTTTCGGTGTACTCTTAAACCTTGCAAGTAAAAAAATATTGTAGGCGTACTCTTACACATTGCAAGTAAAAACATACTGTCTGTGTACTCTTAAACCTTGCAAGTAAAGAAATACTTTCGGTGTACTCTTAAACCTTGCAAGTAAAAAAATATTGCAGGCGTACCCCTTGCAAGTAAAAACATACGGTAGGTGTACTCTTACACACTACGAGTTAAAAAAAAACTGTAGGTATACTCCTACACACTACGAGTTAAAAAATACTGTAGGAGTACTCTTACACATTGCAAGTAAAAACATACTGTCTGTGTACTCTTAAACCTTGCAAGTAAAGAAATACTTTCGGTGTACTCTTAAACCTTGCAAGTAAAGAAATACTTTCGGTGTACTCTTAAACCTTGCAAGTAAAAAAATATTGTAGGCGTACTCTTACACATTGCAAGTAAAACATACTGTCTGTGTACTCTTAAACCTTGCAAGTAAAGAAATACTTTCGGTGTACTCTTAAACCTTGCAAGTAAAGAAATACTTTCGGTGTACTCTTAAACCTTGCAAGTAAAGAAACACTTTCGGTGTACTCTTAAACCTTGCAAGTAAAAAAATATTGCAGGCGTACCCCTTGCAAGTAAAAACATACGGTAGGTGTACTCTTACACACTACGAGTTAAAAAAAAACTGTAGGTATACTCCTACACACTACGAGTTAAAAAATACTGTAGGAGTACTCTTACACATTGCAAGTAAAAACATACTGTCTGTGTACTCTTAAACCTTGCAAGTAAAGAAATACTTTCGGTGTACTCTTAAACCTTGCAAGTAAAGAAATACTTTCGGTGTACTCTTAAACCTTGCAAGTAAAAAAATATTGTAGGCGTACTCTTACACATTGCAAGTAAAAACATACTGTCTGTGTACTCTTAAACCTTGCAAGTAAAGAAATACTTTCGGTGTACTCTTAAACCTTGCAAGTAAAGAAATACTTTCGGTGTACTCTTAAACCTTGCAAGTAAAAAAATATTGTAGGCGTACTCTTACACATTGCAAGTAAAAACATACTGTCTGTGTACTCTTAAACCTTGCAAGTAAAGAAATACTTTCGGTGTACTCTTAAACCTTGCAAGTAAAAAAATATTGTAGGCGTACTCTTACACATTGCAAGTAAAAACATACTGTCTGTGTACTCTTAAACCTTGCAAGTAAAGAAATACTTTCGGTGTACTCTTAAACCTTGCAAGTAAAAAAATATTGTAGGCGTACTCTTACACATTGCAAGTAAAAACATACTGTCTGTGTACTCTTAAACCTTGCAAGTAAAGAAATACTTTCGGTGTACTCTTAAACCTTGCAAGTAAAAAAATATTGTAGGCGTACTCTTACACATTGCAAGTAAAAACATACTGTCTGTGTACTCTTAAACCTTGCAAGTAAAGAAATACTTTCGGTGTACTCTTAAACCTTGCAAGTAAAAAAATATTGTAGGCGTACTCTTACACATTGCAAGTAAAAACATACTGTCTGTGTACTCTTAAACCTTGCAAGTAAAGAAATACTTTCGGTGTACTCTTAAACCTTGCAAGTAAAAAAATATTGTAGGCGTACTCTTACACATTGCAAGTAAAAACATACTGTCTGTGTACTCTTAAACCTTGCAAGTAAAGAAATACTTTCGGTGTACTCTTAAACCTTGCAAGTAAAGAAATACTTTCGGTGTACTCTTAAACCTTGCAAGTAAAAAAATATTGTAGGCGTACTCTTACACATTGCAAGTAAAAACATACTGTCTGTGTACTCTTAAACCTTGCAAGTAAAGAAATACTTTCGGTGTACTCTTAAACCTTGCAAGTAAAAAAATATTGTAGGCGTACTCTTACACATTGCAAGTAAAAACATACTGTCTGTGTACTCTTAAACCTTGCAAGTAAAGAAATACTTTCGGTGTACTCTTAAACCTTGCAAGTAAAAAAATATTGTAGGCGTACTCTTACACATTGCAAGTAAAAACATACTGTCTGTGTACTCTTAAACCTTGCAAGTAAAGAAATACTTTCGGTGTACTCTTAAACCTTGCAAGTAAAAAAATATTGTAGGCGTACTCTTACACATTGCAAGTAAAAACATACTGTCTGTGTACTCTTAAACCTTGCAAGTAAAGAAATACTTTCGGTGTACTCTTAAACCTTGCAAGTAAAAAAATATTGTAGGCGTACTCTTACACATTGCAAGTAAAAACATACTGTCTGTGTACTCTTAAACCTTGCAAGTAAAGAAATACTTTCGGTGTACTCTTAAACCTTGCAAGTAAAAAAATATTGTAGGCGTACTCTTACACATTGCAAGTAAAAACATACTGTCTGTGTACTCTTAAACCTTGCAAGTAAAGAAATACTTTCGGTGTACTCTTAAACCTTGCAAGTAAAGAAATACTTTCGGTGTACTCTTAAACCTTGCAAGTAAAAAAATATTGTAGGCGTACTCTTTACACATTGCAAGTAAAAACATACTGTCTGTGTACTCTTAAACCTTGCAAGTAAAGAAATACTTTCGGTGTACTCTTAAACCTTGCAAGTAAAAAAATATTGTAGGCGTACTCTTACACATTGCAAGTAAAAACATACTGTCTGTGTACTCTTAAACCTTGCAAGTAAAGAAATACTTTCGGTGTACTCTTAAACCTTGCAAGTAAAAAAATATTGTAGGCGTACTCTTACACATTGCAAGTAAAAACATACTGTCTGTGTACTCTTAAACCTTGCAAGTAAAGAAATACTTTCGGTGTACTCTTAAACCTTGCAAGTAAAAAAATATTGTAGGCGTACTCTTACACATTGCAAGTAAAAACATACTGTCTGTGTACTCTTAAACCTTGCAAGTAAAGAAATACTTTCGGTGTACTCTTAAACCTTGCAAGTAAAAAAATATTGCAGGCGTACCCCTTGCAAGTAAAAACATACGGTAGGTGTACTCTTACACACTACGAGTTAAAAAAAAACTGTAGGTATACTCCTACACACTACGAGTTAAAAAATACTGTAGGAGTACTCTTACACACTACGAGTTAGATAATACTTTCTGTGTACTCTTAAACTTTGCAAGTAAAAAAATATTGTAGGCGTACTCTTACACATTGCAAGTAAAAACATACTGTCTGTGTACTCTTAAACCTTGCAAGTAAAGAAATACTTTCGGTGTACTCTTAAACCTTGCAAGTAAAAAAATATTGTAGGCGTACTCTTACACATTGCAAGTAAAAACATACTGTCTGTGTACTCTTAAACCTTGCAAGTAAAGAAATACTTTCGGTGTACTCTTAAACCTTGCAAGTAAAAAAATATTGTAGGCGTACTCTTACACATTGCAAGTAAAAACATACTGTCTGTGTACTCTTAAACCTTGCAAGTAAAGAAATACTTTCGGTGTACTCTTAAACCTTGCAAGTAAAAAAATATTGCAGGCGTACCCCTTGCAAGTAAAAACATACGGTAGGTGTACTCTTACACACTACGAGTTAAAAAAAAACTGTAGGTATACTCCTACACACTACGAGTTAAAAAATACTGTAGGAGTACTCTTACACACTACGAGTTAGATAATACTTTCTGTGTACTCTTAAACTTTGCAAGTAAAAAAATATTGTAGGCGTACTCTTACACATTGCAAGTAAAAACATACTGTCTGTGTACTCTTAAACCTTGCAAGTAAAGAAATACTTTCGGTGTACTCTTAAACCTTGCAAGTAAAAAAATATTGTAGGCGTACTCTTACACATTGCAAGTAAAAACATACTGTCTGTGTACTCTTAAACCTTGCAAGTAAAGAAATACTTTCGGTGTACTCTTAAACCTTGCAAGTAAAAAAATATTGTAGGCGTACTCTTACACATTGCAAGTAAAAACATACTGTCTGTGTACTCTTAAACCTTGCAAGTAAAGAAATACTTTCGGTGTACTCTTAAACCTTGCAAGTAAAAAAATATTGTAGGCGTACTCTTACACATTGCAAGTAAAAACATACTGTCTGTGTACTCTTAAACCTTGCAAGTAAAGAAATACTTTCGGTGTACTCTTAAACCTTGCAAGTAAAAAAATATTGTAGGCGTACTCTTACACATTGCAAGTAAAAACATACTGTCTGTGTACTCTTAAACCTTGCAAGTAAAGAAATACTTTCGGTGTACTCTTAAACCTTGCAAGTAAAAAAATATTGTAGGCGTACTCTTACACATTGCAAGTAAAAACATACTGTCTGTGTACTCTTAAACCTTGCAAGTAAAGAAATACTTTCGGTGTACTCTTAAACCTTGCAAGTAAAAAAATATTGTAGGCGTACTCTTACACATTGCAAGTAAAAACATACTGTCTGTGTACTCTTAAACCTTGCAAGTAAAGAAATACTTTCGGTGTACTCTTAAACCTTGCAAGTAAAAAAATATTGTAGGCGTACTCTTACACATTGCAAGTAAAAACATACTGTCTGTGTACTCTTAAACCTTGCAAGTAAAGAAATACTTTCGGTGTACTCTTAAACCTTGCAAGTAAAAAAATATTGTAGGCGTACTCTTACACATTGCAAGTAAAAACATACTGTCTGTGTACTCTTAAACCTTGCAAGTAAAGAAATACTTTCGGTGTACTCTTAAACCTTGCAAGTAAAAAAATATTGTAGGCGTACTCTTACACATTGCAAGTAAAAACATACTGTCTGTGTACTCTTAAACCTTGCAAGTAAAGAAATACTTTCGGTGTACTCTTAAACCTTGCAAGTAAAAAAATATTGTAGGCGTACTCTTACACATTGCAAGTAAAAACATACTGTCTGTGTACTCTTAAACCTTGCAAGTAAAGAAATACTTTCGGTGTACTCTTAAACCTTGCAAGTAAAAAAATATTGTAGGCGTACTCTTACACATTGCAAGTAAAAACATACTGTCTGTGTACTCTTAAACCTTGCAAGTAAAGAAATACTTTCGGTGTACTCTTAAACCTTGCAAGTAAAAAAATATTGTAGGCGTACTCTTACACATTGCAAGTAAAAACATACTGTCTGTGTACTCTTAAACCTTGCAAGTAAAGAAATACTTTCGGTGTACTCTTAAACCTTGCAAGTAAAAAAATATTGTAGGCGTACTCTTACACATTGCAAGTAAAAACATACTGTCTGTGTACTCTTAAACCTTGCAAGTAAAGAAATACTTTCGGTGTACTCTTAAACCTTGCAAGTAAAAAAATATTGTAGGCGTACTCTTACACATTGCAAGTAAAAACATACTGTCTGTGTACTCTTAAACCTTGCAAGTAAAGAAATACTTTCGGTGTACTCTTAAACCTTGCAAGTAAAAAAATATTGTAGGCGTACTCTTACACATTGCAAGTAAAAACATACTGTCTGTGTACTCTTAAACCTTGCAAGTAAAGAAATACTTTCGGTGTACTCTTAAACCTTGCAAGTAAAAAAATATTGTAGGCGTACTCTTACACATTGCAAGTAAAAACATACTGTCTGTGTACTCTTAAACCTTGCAAGTAAAGAAATACTTTCGGTGTACTCTTAAACCTTGCAAGTAAAAAAATATTGCAGGCGTACCCCTTGCAAGTAAAAACATACGGTAGGTGTACTCTTACACACTACGAGTTAAAAAAAACCTGTAGGTATACTCCTACACACTACGAGTTAAAAAATACTGTAGGAGTACTCTTACACATTGCAAGTAAAAACATACTGTCTGTGTACTCTTAAACCTTGGAAGTAAAGAAATACTTTCGGTGTACTCTTAAACCTTGCAAGTAAAAAAATATTGTAGGCGTACTCTTACACATTGCAAGTAAAAACATACTGTCTGTGTACTCTTAAACCTTGCAAGTAAAGAAATACTTTCGGTGTACTCTTAAACCTTGCAAGTAAAAAAATATTGTAGGCGTACTCTTACACATTGCAAGTAAAAACATACTGTCTGTGTACTCTTAAACCTTGCAAGTAAAGAAATACTTTCGGTGTACTCTTAAACCTTGCAAGTAAAAAAATATTGTAGGCGTACTCTTACACATTGCAAGTAAAAACATACTGTCTGTGTACTCTTAAACCTTGCAAGTAAAGAAATACTTTCGGTGTACTCTTAAACCTTGCAAGTAAAAAAATATTGTAGGCGTACTCTTACACATTGCAAGTAAAAACATACTGTCTGTGTACTCTTAAACCTTGCAAGTAAAGAAATACTTTCGGTGTACTCTTAAACCTTGCAAGTAAAAAAATATTGTAGGCGTACTCTTACACATTGCAAGTAAAAACATACTGTCTGTGTACTCTTAAACCTTGCAAGTAAAGAAATACTTTCGGTGTACTCTTAAACCTTGCAAGTAAAAAAATATTGTAGGCGTACTCTTACACATTGCAAGTAAAAACATACTGTCTGTGTACTCTTAAACCTTGCAAGTAAAGAAATACTTTCGGTGTACTCTTAAACCTTGCAAGTAAAAAAATATTGTAGGCGTACTCTTACACATTGCAAGTAAAAACATACTGTCTGTGTACTCTTAAACCTTGCAAGTAAAGAAATACTTTCGGTGTACTCTTAAACCTTGCAAGTAAAAAAATATTGTAGGCGTACTCTTACACATTGCAAGTAAAAACATACTGTCTGTGTACTCTTAAACCTTGCAAGTAAAGAAATACTTTCGGTGTACTCTTAAACCTTGCAAGTAAAAAAATATTGTAGGCGTACTCTTACACATTGCAAGTAAAAACATACTGTCTGTGTACTCTTAAACCTTGCAAGTAAAGAAATACTTTCGGTGTACTCTTAAACCTTGCAAGTAAAAAAATATTGTAGGCGTACTCTTACACATTGCAAGTAAAAACATACTGTCTGTGTACTCTTAAACCTTGCAAGTAAAGAAATACTTTCGGTGTACTCTTAAACCTTGCAAGTAAAAAAATATTGTAGGCGTACTCTTACACATTGCAAGTAAAAACATACTGTCTGTGTACTCTTAAACCTTGCAAGTAAAGAAATACTTTCGGTGTACTCTTAAACCTTGCAAGTAAAAAAATATTGTAGGCGTACTCTTACACATTGCAAGTAAAAACATACTGTCTGTGTACTCTTAAACCTTGCAAGTAAAGAAATACTTTCGGTGTACTCTTAAACCTTGCAAGTAAAAAAATATTGTAGGCGTACTCTTACACATTGCAAGTAAAAACATACTGTCTGTGTACTCTTAAACCTTGCAAGTAAAGAAATACTTTCGGTGTACTCTTAAACCTTGCAAGTAAAAAAATATTGTAGGCGTACTCTTACACATTGCAAGTAAAAACATACTGTCTGTGTACTCTTAAACCTTGCAAGTAAAGAAATACTTTCGGTGTACTCTTAAACCTTGCAAGTAAAAAAATATTGTAGGCGTACTCTTACACATTGCAAGTAAAAACATACTGTCTGTGTACTCTTAAACCTTGCAAGTAAAGAAATACTTTCGGTGTACTCTTAAACCTTGCAAGTAAAAAAATATTGTAGGCGTACTCTTACACATTGCAAGTAAAAACATACTGTCTGTGTACTCTTAAACCTTGCAAGTAAAGAAATACTTTCGGTGTACTCTTAAACCTTGCAAGTAAAAAAATATTGTAGGCGTACTCTTACACATTGCAAGTAAAAACATACTGTCTGTGTACTCTTAAACCTTGCAAGTAAAGAAATACTTTCGGTGTACTCTTAAACCTTGCAAGTAAAAAAATATTGTAGGCGTACTCTTACACATTGCAAGTAAAAACATACTGTCTGTGTACTCTTAAACCTTGCAAGTAAAGAAATACTTTCGGTGTACTCTTAAACCTTGCAAGTAAAAAAATATTGTAGGCGTACTCTTACACATTGCAAGTAAAAACATACTGTCTGTGTACTCTTAAACCTTGCAAGTAAAGAAATACTTTCGGTGTACTCTTAAACCTTGCAAGTAAAAAAATATTGTAGGCGTACTCTTACACATTGCAAGTAAAAACATACTGTCTGTGTACTCTTAAACCTTGCAAGTAAAGAAATACTTTCGGTGTACTCTTAAACCTTGCAAGTAAAAAAATATTGTAGGCGTACTCTTACACATTGCAAGTAAAAACATACTGTCTGTGTACTCTTAAACCTTGCAAGTAAAGAAATACTTTCGGTGTACTCTTAAACCTTGCAAGTAAAAAAATATTGTAGGCGTACTCTTACACATTGCAAGTAAAAACATACTGTCTGTGTACTCTTAAACCTTGCAAGTAAAGAAATACTTTCGGTGTACTCTTAAACCTTGCAAGTAAAAAAATATTGTAGGCGTACTCTTACACATTGCAAGTAAAAACATACTGTCTGTGTACTCTTAAACCTTGCAAGTAAAGAAATACTTTCGGTGTACTCTTAAACCTTGCAAGTAAAAAAATATTGTAGGCGTACTCTTACACATTGCAAGTAAAAACATACTGTCTGTGTACTCTTAAACCTTGCAAGTAAAGAAATACTTTCGGTGTACTCTTAAACCTTGCAAGTAAAAAAATATTGTAGGCGTACTCTTACACATTGCAAGTAAAAACATACTGTCTGTGTACTCTTAAACCTTGCAAGTAAAGAAATACTTTCGGTGTACTCTTAAACCTTGCAAGTAAAAAAATATTGTAGGCGTACTCTTACACATTGCAAGTAAAAACATACTGTCTGTGTACTCTTAAACCTTGCAAGTAAAGAAATACTTTCGGTGTACTCTTAAACCTTGCAAGTAAAAAAATATTGTAGGCGTACTCTTACACATTGCAAGTAAAAACATACTGTCTGTGTACTCTTAAACCTTGCAAGTAAAGAAATACTTTCGGTGTACTCTTAAACCTTGCAAGTAAAAAAATATTGTAGGCGTACTCTTACACATTGCAAGTAAAAACATACTGTCTGTGTACTCTTAAACCTTGCAAGTAAAGAAATACTTTCGGTGTACTCTTAAACCTTGCAAGTAAAAAAATATTGTAGGCGTACTCTTACACATTGCAAGTAAAAACATACTGTCTGTGTACTCTTAAACCTTGCAAGTAAAGAAATACTTTCGGTGTACTCTTAAACCTTGCAAGTAAAAAAATATTGTAGGCGTACTCTTACACATTGCAAGTAAAAACATACTGTCTGTGTACTCTTAAACCTTGCAAGTAAAGAAATACTTTCGGTGTACTCTTAAACCTTGCAAGTAAAAAAATATTGTAGGCGTACTCTTACACATTGCAAGTAAAAACATACTGTCTGTGTACTCTTAAACCTTGCAAGTAAAGAAATACTTTCGGTGTACTCTTAAACCTTGCAAGTAAAAAAATATTGTAGGCGTACTCTTACACATTGCAAGTAAAAACATACTGTCTGTGTACTCTTAAACCTTGCAAGTAAAGAAATACTTTCGGTGTACTCTTAAACCTTGCAAGTAAAAAAATATTGTAGGCGTACTCTTACACATTGCAAGTAAAAACATACTGTCTGTGTACTCTTAAACCTTGCAAGTAAAGAAATACTTTCGGTGTACTCTTAAACCTTGCAAGTAAAAAAATATTGTAGGCGTACTCTTACACATTGCAAGTAAAAACATACTGTCTGTGTACTCTTAAACCTTGCAAGTAAAGAAATACTTTCGGTGTACTCTTAAACCTTGCAAGTAAAAAAATATTGTAGGCGTACTCTTACACATTGCAAGTAAAAACATACTGTCTGTGTACTCTTAAACCTTGCAAGTAAAGAAATACTTTCGGTGTACTCTTAAACCTTGCAAGTAAAAAAATATTGTAGGCGTACTCTTACACATTGCAAGTAAAAACATACTGTCTGTGTACTCTTAAACCTTGCAAGTAAAGAAATACTTTCGGTGTACTCTTAAACCTTGCAAGTAAAAAAATATTGTAGGCGTACTCTTACACATTGCAAGTAAAAACATACTGTCTGTGTACTCTTAAACCTTGCAAGTAAAGAAATACTTTCGGTGTACTCTTAAACCTTGCAAGTAAAAAAATATTGTAGGCGTACTCTTACACATTGCAAGTAAAAACATACTGTCTGTGTACTCTTAAACCTTGCAAGTAAAGAAATACTTTCGGTGTACTCTTAAACCTTGCAAGTAAAAAAATATTGTAGGCGTACTCTTACACATTGCAAGTAAAAACATACTGTCTGTGTACTCTTAAACCTTGCAAGTAAAGAAATACTTTCGGTGTACTCTTAAACCTTGCAAGTAAAAAAATATTGTAGGCGTACTCTTACACATTGCAAGTAAAAACATACTGTCTGTGTACTCTTAAACCTTGCAAGTAAAGAAATACTTTCGGTGTACTCTTAAACCTTGCAAGTAAAAAAATATTGTAGGCGTACTCTTACACATTGCAAGTAAAAACATACTGTCTGTGTACTCTTAAACCTTGCAAGTAAAGAAATACTTTCGGTGTACTCTTAAACCTTGCAAGTAAAAAAATATTGTAGGCGTACTCTTACACATTGCAAGTAAAAACATACTGTCTGTGTACTCTTAAACCTTGCAAGTAAAGAAATACTTTCGGTGTACTCTTAAACCTTGCAAGTAAAAAAATATTGTAGGCGTACTCTTACACATTGCAAGTAAAAACATACTGTCTGTGTACTCTTAAACCTTGCAAGTAAAGAAATACTTTCGGTGTACTCTTAAACCTTGCAAGTAAAAAAATATTGTAGGCGTACTCTTACACATTGCAAGTAAAAACATACTGTCTGTGTACTCTTAAACCTTGCAAGTAAAGAAATACTTTCGGTGTACTCTTAAACCTTGCAAGTAAAAAAATATTGTAGGCGTACTCTTACACATTGCAAGTAAAAACATACTGTCTGTGTACTCTTAAACCTTGCAAGTAAAGAAATACTTTCGGTGTACTCTTAAACCTTGCAAGTAAAAAAATATTGTAGGCGTACTCTTACACATTGCAAGTAAAAACATACTGTCTGTGTACTCTTAAACCTTGCAAGTAAAGAAATACTTTCGGTGTACTCTTAAACCTTGCAAGTAAAAAAATATTGTAGGCGTACTCTTACACATTGCAAGTAAAAACATACTGTCTGTGTACTCTTAAACCTTGCAAGTAAAGAAATACTTTCGGTGTACTCTTAAACCTTGCAAGTAAAAAAATATTGTAGGCGTACTCTTACACATTGCAAGTAAAAACATACTGTCTGTGTACTCTTAAACCTTGCAAGTAAAGAAATACTTTCGGTGTACTCTTAAACCTTGCAAGTAAAAAAATATTGTAGGCGTACTCTTACACATTGCAAGTAAAAACATACTGTCTGTGTACTCTTAAACCTTGCAAGTAAAGAAATACTTTCGGTGTACTCTTAAACCTTGCAAGTAAAAAAATATTGTAGGCGTACTCTTACACATTGCAAGTAAAAACATACTGTCTGTGTACTCTTAAACCTTGCAAGTAAAGAAATACTTTCGGTGTACTCTTAAACCTTGCAAGTAAAAAAATATTGTAGGCGTACTCTTACACATTGCAAGTAAAAACATACTGTCTGTGTACTCTTAAACCTTGCAAGTAAAGAAATACTTTCGGTGTACTCTTAAACCTTGCAAGTAAAAAAATATTGTAGGCGTACTCTTACACATTGCAAGTAAAAACATACTGTCTGTGTACTCTTAAACCTTGCAAGTAAAGAAATACTTTCGGTGTACTCTTAAACCTTGCAAGTAAAAAAATATTGTAGGCGTACTCTTACACATTGCAAGTAAAAACATACTGTCTGTGTACTCTTAAACCTTGCAAGTAAAGAAATACTTTCGGTGTACTCTTAAACCTTGCAAGTAAAAAAATATTGTAGGCGTACTCTTACACATTGCAAGTAAAAACATACTGTCTGTGTACTCTTAAACCTTGCAAGTAAAGAAATACTTTCGGTGTACTCTTAAACCTTGCAAGTAAAAAAATATTGTAGGCGTACTCTTACACATTGCAAGTAAAAACATACTGTCTGTGTACTCTTAAACCTTGCAAGTAAAGAAATACTTTCGGTGTACTCTTAAACCTTGCAAGTAAAAAAATATTGTAGGCGTACTCTTACACATTGCAAGTAAAAACATACTGTCTGTGTACTCTTAAACCTTGCAAGTAAAGAAATACTTTCGGTGTACTCTTAAACCTTGCAAGTAAAAAAATATTGTAGGCGTACTCTTACACATTGCAAGTAAAAACATACTGTCTGTGTACTCTTAAACCTTGCAAGTAAAGAAATACTTTCGGTGTACTCTTAAACCTTGCAAGTAAAAAAATATTGTAGGCGTACTCTTACACATTGCAAGTAAAAACATACTGTCTGTGTACTCTTAAACCTTGCAAGTAAAGAAATACTTTCGGTGTACTCTTAAACCT
This sequence comes from Bathymodiolus brooksi, assembly GCA_963680875.1. NCBI lineage: Eukaryota > Metazoa > Mollusca > Bivalvia > Mytilida > Modiolidae > Bathymodiolus > Bathymodiolus brooksi. Next base: position 20,011 of record CAVMGF010000060.1, read on the forward strand.
TGCAAGTAAAAAAATATTGTAGGCGTACTCTTACACAT
>CAVMGF010000061.1:0-30026 GCA_963680875.1 Bathymodiolus brooksi
TGATGTACATACTAAACTAAGGCATAGATGTAGTGTCCTTAACGTCGACTTAAATAGAATGATGTACATACTAAATTAAGGTATAGATGTAGTGTCCTTAACGTCGACTTAAATAGAATGATGTACATACTAAACTAAGGCATAGATGTAGTTTCTTTAACGTCGACTTAAATAGAATGATGTACATACTAAACTAAGGTATAGATGTAGTGTCCTTAACGTCGACTTAATAGAATGATGTACATACTAAACTAAGGTATAGATGTAGTGTCCTTAACGTCGACTTAAATAGAATGATGTACATACTAAACTAAGGTATAGATGTAGTGTCCTTAACGTCGACTTAAATAGAATGATGTACATACTAAACTAAGGTATAGATGTAGTGTCTTTAACGTCGACTTAAATAGAATGATGTACATACTAAACTAAGGTATAGATGTAGTGTCCTTAACGTCGACTTAAATAGAATGATGTACATACTAAACTAAGGCATAGATGTAGTGTCCTTAACGTCGACTTAAATAGAATGATGTACATACTAAACTAAGGTATAGATGTAGTGTCCTTAACGTCGACTTAAATAGAATGATGTACATACTAAACTAAGGTATAGATGTAGTGTTCTTAACGTCGACTTAAATAGAATGATGTACATACTAAACTAAGGTATAGATGTAGTGTCCTTAACGTCGACTTAAATAGAATGATGTACATACTAAACTAAGGTATAGATGTAGTGTCCTTAACGTCGACATAATAGAATGATGTACATACTAAACTAAGGTATAGATGTAGTGTCCTTAACGTCGACTTAAATAGAATGATGTACATACTAAACTAAGGTATAGATGTAGTGTCCTTAACGTCGACTTAAATAGAATGATGTACATACTAAACTAAGGTATAGATGTAGTGTCCTTAACGTCGACTTAAATAGAATGATGTACATACTAAACTAAGGTATAGATGTAGTGTCCTTAACGTCACTTAAATAGAATGATGTACATACTAAACTAAGGTATAGATGTAGTGTCCTTAACGTCAACTTAAATAGAATGATGTACATACTAAACTAAGGTATAGATGTAGTGTCCTTAACGTCGACTTAAATAGAATGATGTACATACTAAACTAAGGTATAGATGTAGTGTCCTTAACGTCGACTTAAATAGAATGATGTACATACTAAACTAAGGTATAGATGTAGTGTCCTTAACGTCGACTTAATAGAATGATGTACATACTAAACTAAGGTATAGATGTAGTGTCCTTAACGTCGACTTAAATAGAATGATGTACATACTAAACTAAGGTATAGATGTAGTGTCCTTAACGTCAACTTAATAGAATGATGTACATACTAAACTAAGGTATAGATGTAGTGTCCTTAACGTCGACTTAAATAGAATGATGTACATACTAAACTAAGGTATAGATGTAGTGTCCTTAACGTCGACTTAAATAGAATGATGTACATACTAAACTAAGGTATAGATGTAGTGTCCTTAACGTCGACTTAAATAGAATGATGTACATACTAAACTAAGGTATAGATGTAGTGTCCTTAACGTCAACTTAAATAGAATGATGTACATACTAAACTAAGGTATAGATGTAGTGTCCTTAACGTCAACTTAAATAGAATGATGTACATACTAAACTAAGGTATAGATGTAGTGTCCTTAACGTCGACTTAAATAGAATGATGTACATACTAAACTAAGGTATAGATGTAGTGTCCTTAACGTCGACTTAAATAGAATGATGTACATACTAAACTAAGGTATAGATGTAGTGTCCTTAACGTCGACTTAATAGAATGATGTACATACTAAACTAAGGTATAGATGTAGTGTCCTTAACGTCGACTTAAATAGAATGATGTACATACTAAACTAAGGTATAGATGTAGTGCCCTTAACGTCGACTTAATAGAATGATGTACATACTAAACTAAGGTATAGATGTAGTGTCCTTAACGTCGACTTAAATAGAATGATGTACATACTAAACTAAGGTATAGATGTAGTGTCCTTAACGTCGACTTAAATAGAATGATGTACATACTAAACTAAGGTATAGATGTAGTGTCCTTAACGTCGACTTAAATAGAATGATGTACATACTAAACTAAGGCATAGATGTAGTGTCTATAACGTCAACTTAAATAGAATGATGTACATACTAAACTAAGGTATAGATGTAGTGTCCTTAACGTCGACTTAAATAGAATGATGTACATACTAAACTAAGGTATAGATGTAGTGTCCTTAACGTCAACTTAAATAGAATGATGTACATACTAAACTAAGGCATAGATGTAGTGTCCTTAACGTCGACTTAAATAGAATGATGTACATACTAAACTAAGGCATAGATGTAGTGTCCTTAACGTCGACTTAAATAGAATGATGTACATACTAAACTAAGGTATAGATGTAGTGTCCTTAACGTCGACTTAAATAGAATCATGTACATACTAAACTAAGGTATAGATGTAGTGTCCTTAACGTCGACTTAAATAGAATGATGTACATACTAACTAAGGTATAGATGTAGTGTCTTTAACGTCGACTTAAATAGAATGATGTACATACTAAACTAAGGTATAGATGTAGTGTCCTTAACGTCGACTTAAATAGAATGATGTACATACTAAACTAAGGTATAGATGTAGTGTCCTTAACGTCGACTTAATAGAATGATGTACATACTAAACTAAGGTATAGATGTAGTGTCCTTAACGTCGACTTAATAGAATGATGTACATACTAAACTAAGGTATAGATGTAGTGTCCTTAACGTCAACTTAAATAGAATGATGTACATACTAAACTAAGGTATAGATGTAGTGTCTTTAACGTCGACTTAAATAGAATGATGTACATACTAAACTAAGGTATAGATGTAGTGTCCTTAACGTCGACTTAAATAGAATGATGTACATACTAAACTAAGGCATAGATGTAGTGTCCTTAACGTCGACTTAAATAGAATGATGTACATACTAAACTAAGGTATAGATGTAGTGTCCTTAACGTCGACTTAAATAGAATGATGTACATACTAAACTAAGGCATAGATGTAGTGTCCTTAACGTCGACTTAAATAGAATGATGTACATACTAAACTAAGGTATAGATGTAGTGTCCTTAACGTCGACTTAAATAGAATGATGTACATACTAAACTAAGGTATAGATGTAGTGTCCTTAACGTCGACTTAAATAGAATGATGTACATACTAAACTAAGGTATAGATGTTGTGTCCTTAACGTCGACTTAAATAGAATGATGTACATACTAAACTAAGGCATAGATGTAGTGTCTTTAACGTCGACTTAAATAGAATGATGTACATACTAAACTAAGGCATAGATGTAGTGTCTTTAACGTCGACTTAAATAGAATGATGTACATACTAAACTAAGGTATAGATGTAGTGTCCTTAACGTCGACTTAAATAGAATGATGTACATACTAAACTAAGGCATAGATGTAGTGTCCTTAACGTCGACTTAAATAGAATGATGTACATACTAAACTAAGGCATAGATGTAGTGTCTTTAACGTCAACTTAAATAGAATGATGTACATACTAAACTAAGGTATAGATGTAGTGTCCTTAACGTCAACTTAAATAGAATGATGTACATACTAAACTAAGGTATAGATGTAGTGTCCTTAACGTCGACTTAAATAGAATGATGTACATACTAAACTAAGGCATAGATGTAGTGTCTTTAACGTCAACTTAAATAGAATGATGTACATACTAAACTAAGGTATAGATGTAGTGTCCTTAACGTCGACTTAAATAGAATGATGTACATACTAAACTAAGGTATAGATGTAGTGTCTTTAACGTCGACTTAAATAGAATGATGTACATACTAAACTAAGGCATAGATGTAGTGTCCTTAACGTCGACTTAAATAGAATGATGTACATACTAAACTAAGGTATAGATGTAGTGTCCTTAACGTCGACTTAAATAGAATGATGTACATACTAAACTAAGGTATAGATGTAGTGTCCTTAACGTCGACTTAAATAGAATGATGTACATACTAAACTAAGGTATAGATGTAGTGTCTTTAACGTCGACTTAAATAGAATGATGTACATACTAAACTAAGGTATAGATGTAGTGTCCTTAACGTCGACTTAAATAGAATGATGTACATACTAAACTAAGGTATAGATGTAGTGTCCTTAACGTCAACTTAAATAGAATGATGTACATACTAAACTAAGGTATAGATGTAGTGTCTTTAACGTCAACTTAAATAGAATGATGTACATACTAAACTAAGGTATAGATGTAGTGTCCTTAACGTCAACTTAAATAGAATGATGTACATACTAAACTAAGGTATAGATGTAGTGTCCTTAACGTCGACTTAAATAGAATGATGTACATACTAAACTAAGGTATAGATGTAGTGTCCTTAACGTCAACTTAAATAGAATGATGTACATACTAAACTAAGGTATAGATGTAGTGTCCTTAACGTCGACTTAAATAGAATGATGTACATACTAAACTAAGGTATAGATGTAGTGTCCTTAACGTCGACTTAAATAGAATGATATACATACTAAACTAAGGTATAGATGTAGTGTCCTTAACGTCGACTTAAATAGAATGATGTACATACTAAACTAAGGTATAGATGTAGTGTCCTTAACGTCAACTTAAATAGAATGATGTACATACTAAACTAAGGTATAGATGTAGTGTCCTTAACGTCGACTTAAATAGAATGATGTACATACTAAACTAAGGTATAGATGTAGTGTCCTTAACGTCAACTTAAATAGAATGATGTACATACTAAACTAAGGTATAGATGTAGTGTCCTTAACGTCAACTTAAATAGAATGATGTACATACTAAACTAAGGTATAGATGTAGTGTCCTTAACGTCAACTTAAATAGAATGATGTACATACTAAACTAAGGTATAGATGTAGTGTCCTTAACGTCAACTTAAATAGAATGATGTACATACTAAACTAAGGTATAGATGTAGTGTCCTTAACGTCAACTTAAATAGAATGATGTACATACTAAACTAAGGTATAGATGTAGTGTCTTTAACGTCAACTTAAATAGAATGATGTACATACTAAACTAAGGTATAGATGTAGTGTCCTTAACGTCAACTTAAATAGAATGATGTACATACTAAACTAAGGTATAGATGTAGTGTCCTTAACGTCGACTTAAATAGAATGATGTACATACTAAACTAAGGTATAGATGTAGTGTCCTTAACGTCGACTTAAATAGAATGATGTACATACTAAACTAAGGCATAGATGTAGTGTCTTTAACGTCGACTTAAATAGAATGATGTACATACTAAACTAAGGTATAGATGTAGTGTCCTTAACGTCGACTTAAATAGAATGATGTACATACTAAACTAAGGCATAGATGTAGTGTCTTTAACGTCAACTTAAATAGAATGATGTACATACTAAACTAAGGTATAGATGTAGTGTCCTTAACGTCAACTTAAATAGAATGATGTACATACTAAACTAAGGTATAGATGTAGTGTCCTTAGCGTCAACTTAAATAGAATGATGTACATACTAAACTAAGGTATAGATGTAGTGTCCTTAACGTCAACTTAAATAGAATGATGTACATACTAAACTAAGGTATAGATGTAGTGTCCTTAACGTCAACTTAAATAGAATGATGTACATACTAAACTAAGGTATAGATGTAGTGTCCTTAACGTCAACTTAAATAGAATGATGTACATACTAAACTAAGGTATAGATGTAGTGTCTTTAACGTCAACTTAAATAGAATGATGTACATACTAAACTAAGGTATAGATGTAGTGTCCTTAACGTCAACTTAAATAGAATGATGTACATACTAAACTAAGGTATAGATGTAGTGTCCTTAACGTCAACTTAAATAGAATGATGTACATACTAAACTAAGGTATAGATGTAGTGTCCTTAACGTCGACTTAAATAGAATGATGTACATACTAAACTAAGGTATAGATGTAGTGTCCTTAACGTCGACTTAAATAGAATGATGTACATACTAAACTAAGGCATAGATGTAGTGTCCTTAACGTCAACTTAAATAGAATGATGTACATACTAAACTAAGGTATAGATGTAGTGTCCTTAACGTCGACTTAAATAGAATGATGTACATACTAAACTAAGGTATAGATGTAGTGTCCTTAACGTCGACTTAAATAGAATGATGTACATACTAAACTAAGGTATAGATGTAGTGTCCTTAACGTCGACTTAAATAGAATGATGTACATACTAAACTAAGGTATAGATGTAGTGTCCTTAACGTCGACTTAAATAGAATGATGTACATACTAAACTAAGGTATAGATGTAGTGTCCTTAACGTCGACTTAAATAGAATGATGTACATACTAAACTAAGGTATAGATGTAGTGTCCTTAACGTCAACTTAAATAGAATGATGTACATACTAAACTAAGGTATAGATGTAGTGTCCTTAACGTCAACTTAAATAGAATGATGTACATACTAAACTAAGGTATAGATGTAGTGTCCTTAACGTCGACTTAAATAGAATGATATACATACTAAACTAAGGTATAGATGTAGTGTCCTTAACGTCGACTTAAATAGAATGATGTACATACTAAACTAAGGTATAGATGTAGTGTCCTTAACGTCAACTTAAATAGAATGATGTACATACTAAACTAAGGTATAGATGTAGTGTCCTTAACGTCAACTTAAATAGAATGATGTACATACTAAACTAAGGTATAGATGTAGTGTCCTTAACGTCAACTTAAATAGAATGATGTACATACTAAACTAAGGTATAGATGTAGTGTCCTTAACGTCAACTTAAATAGAATGATGTACATACTAAACTAAGGTATAGATGTAGTGTCCTTAACGTCAACTTAAATAGAATGATGTACATACTAAACTAAGGTATAGATGTAGTGTCTTTAACGTCAACTTAAATAGAATGATGTACATACTAAACTAAGGTATAGATGTAGTGTCCTTAACGTCAACTTAAATAGAATGATGTACATACTAAACTAAGGTATAGATGTAGTGTCCTTAACGTCGACTTAAATAGAATGATGTACATACTAAACTAAGGTATAGATGTAGTGTCCTTAACGTCAACTTAAATAGAATGATGTACATACTAAACAAAGGTATTGATGTAGTGTCCTTAACGTCGACTTAAATAGAATGATGTACATACTAAACTAAGGTATAGATGTAGTGTCCTTAACGTCGACTTAAATAGAATGATGTACATACTAAACTAAGGCATAGATGTAGTGTCCTTAACGTCAACTTAAATAGAATGATGTACATACTAAACTAAGGTATAGATGTAGTGTCCTTAACGTCGACTTAAATAGAATGATGTACATACTAAACTAAGGTATAGATGTAGTGTCCTTAACGTCGACTTAAATAGAATGATGTACATACTAAACTAAGGCATAGATGTAGTGTCCTTAACGTCGACTTAAATAGAATGATGTACATACTAAACTAAGGTATAGATGTAGTGTCCTTAACGTCGACTTAAATAGAATGATGTACATACTAAACTAAGGTATAGATGTAGTGTCCTTAACGTCGACTTAAATAGAATGATGTACATACTAAACTAAGGTATAGATGTAGTGTCCTTAACGTCAACTTAAATAGAATGATGTACATACTAAACTAAGGTATAGATGTAGTGTCCTTAACGTCGACTTAAATAGAATGATGTACATACTAAACTAAGGTATAGATGTAGTGTCCTTAACGTCAACTTAAATAGAATGATGTACATACTAAACTAAGGTATAGATGTAGTGTCCTTAACGTCGACTTAAATAGAATGATGTACATACTAAACTAAGGTATAGATGTAGTGTCCTTAACGTCGACTTAAATAGAATGATGTACATACTAAACTAAGGCATAGATGTAGTGTCCTTAACATCAACTTAAATAGAATGATGTACATACTAAACTAAGGTATAGATGTAGTGTCCTTAACGTCGACTTAAATAGAATGATGTACATACTAAACTAAGGCATAGATGTAGTGTCCTTAACGTCGACTTAAATAGAATGAACCTAAAGGACGAGAATGTGCTATCACTCGTTATAAAACGTTATAAACGTAACGTTGAGACCTTCAACTAAGAAACATAAGTGATATATGATTTATATATATATTAATTAATTGGAAATTTACAATAATGTAATATTGATGCTAATATATTGTCTGTCATATTTGCACATCTCAAGAGGTTTAATGGCGCCGACACTCTGAATGACTAAATTTGATATTCATTCTAATGATACAATAAAATGTAGCTTTACTTTATATGTCATGTATACGACTGATTATGGGTCTTCGTGGCCACGATCCTATAGTAGTTGAATTTACATCTAACTATACAAGCGGTGGCCATCACCATCGTCGTGAATTTGATTCCTGCACACATGGCTAGGTGTACTCGATACATACTTATTTACGTCAGTGTACAGTCTCGCCCAACCAGGCTTTGCTTACTTCGAGATTTTCTCTGCGCATCATAAAATCTGGAGCTATATTAATGGTACTATGGGTGATATAATGTGGGTGGTTTCTTTAAAATTGTATGCGAGTCTGTAGTTAATTTTTATAGACCAACAGATTATTCATTTTTCTTGATATCGAAAATTCTACCCGAAATTGCACAGAATTTAATATAATAACACCTATTTGAAAAAATCTGATCTCCCCGCGAGATGAAACGATAACACTTGTGAGATATAACAGGAAATATATACAATCCTCAACAACTATCATCGGTCGAGCTTGTAGCTCTTTCTTTCTTATTCACAACACATTATCTAAGATTATGTTTTAGTGAGAGGCTATGAATATGTAATTATATGTGTATTACAACCGCAATTGTATTCAGCTTTGTCCGAACTGTCGTTTATGATTAACAAACAGTGCATGCCACTTGCTTTTTATTTATTTTTCACTTCGCCATTGAGTTTAAGAACATATAGCCCATAATAATAACGGTTGATTGTATTGATTTGGGGTTTCCGGTATGTAGGATTTTTAAGGAATAAATCATGGAAGCCAGAATGTGTTTTGAGTTTTAATTTGTATTGGTGGAGGGATCAAATTTACTAATATCCACCAACCCATGTTAAAACTCAAAACACATTCTGGCTTCCATGAATTATTTCGATTCTGATATGTCTAAGAGTACAAATACGGTAGTATACTTTGATTGGAAAACGGTAATTTATATTTACGTTTTGCGGACAATGTCGCACACAATTTATGCTGCTAAATTCGAGCAGACAATAATTCATCAATATGTACATTTACGACGGGAAAGTCAGTCACATGAACCGGCGTATGCGCTAATGTGATTATACCTAATCGATAAATCGCTCGTTTGTTTGCAAAGCGAAAGAAGGACGTTATGTTAGAATTCGATGTAGGTTTTTGGCGACGAATGTAGAATTTTGATGGGAGTATGAAAGCCTAATACCAATCCAAGTACATTTGTATAATACAACAACAAGACAAGGTATAAAAACGTACCAAAGCTCGAACGAAAATGGCGTGAAATCAGTTCATCCGAAAGATCTATCATCCCTGCTCCAATAGTGACCCGTCGACTTCAACCATTCCGTAGTGTCTTTCATTATTGAAATCAAAATGTATTATTAAAAAAAGGTATTCTATATCTATAATTACATAGCGTATAAGATAATATACCTCCTCTGTGAGATAATTGATAATCTACTCGTTCTCCAATATGGTAGGTCGTGTGTTCGAATCCCGGTCGGGTCAAACCAAAGTTTGCATAATTGGTATTTGCTGCTACCTCGATAGAGAACACAGCATAGATATAATAAGAACAAAAACTGTTGGTTTGAAAACGGGAAATTATCAGCGAATTGTTCCAGAACACAATAGACATCGTTAGCCTCTCATCAAATATAACTTGTTCTTTACATGATATAGCTGCAAAATTCCTGACTTGATCACAACAATTTTTAATTACTCACGATAAAATAATAAATAATTGGGCTTAGGTTTGATGATGTTTAACGCCACTTTCAACAATATTTCAGTTATATCGTGGCGGTAATAATTAATTGATTAATTTATTGTGAATTTACTGTGAATCATATGATTAAAGTTAAAAGTTTATTTGTTAGAGATTTTACAGTTGGAAATAGTAGATAGAACAATTTTATTAAAAGGCACAGACAAATTTACTAAATGGCCTATATTTATTGATATGTGGGCGCTCTTTTAGAACAAATAAGTTGATAATTTATTCATTTTCAAAGAAATATCACAGTGTTATATTTAGTGTGCCATTGAATCAGATAACTCTTTATTTCTTATTCAAACCAAAATAAATTATTTTTCATTTTCTAAATTATGAATATTAATTTCTGTAATATTATGAAACACCCAGCTAGAATACAAAAACATATAAAGTCACCAAGTATTTAATGGCCATGTTGATTTAAAGGGATAATGTGATTGCCCTTGCAACAAATATGGAATTGTAAATATATTTAATTCGTTCAATGAAAAACAGATTAACATCCTTTTGGAGCCCCCTTATCCTATTATTGACAAAATCACGGAAATTGGTCGCATCGACAAATTGATGAAATGTGTTGATAAAAATTGTGAATAAATTAAATATGATTTATAAAAAGTGAGTTTTTCTACAGGTAGGTACTATGACCGACAACCTTGAGTAAGGTCGTCCAGCACAATATGAGAAATAAGACTTAGATCACGTAATTCTTGTTTTTAGATTATCATCTTAGATTATGACTACTTTCTTAAGATCATGGTGTTTTAATTGTAATGATGGTTAATGACTATTGCTTCGGGTTAGGGTTAGTGTGTTTAACGCCACTTTCAACAATATTTCAGTTATATCGTGGCAGTCAGTTTTATTGGTGGAGACAACCGGAGAAAACCACCGAACTGCCGCAAGTCACTGACAAACTTTATCACATAATGTTCTATCGAGTACACTTCACCTGAGTGAAATTCGAGCTCACAATGCTAGTGGTGATAGGCACTTAGTGCATAGGTAGTTATAAATCCAAATACCATACGATCACGATTACGACGGCCCGTATTAAAATAAAATAATAGGTTCTATATATATATACGAACCATTATAGCAACAAATAATTTGAAACAGAGTAAAAACAATAAGTTTCTCTACTTCGTTAGGGAGACTTGATTAATAGATTGTAAGTGGATTATTGGTGTTTAACACAACTTAAAACACTATTACAGATATATCGTGGCTGTTATTTTTATTGGATGGGCGATTCCAGAGTATACGGAAACATAAGCCACAAGAACAATTGTACTACTCTGTTTTAGAGGATTATATGCATACTGTTATTTTCCACACTGATGTCTAAACTTTAAATCTTAAATTTGCTAATGGTTTATTTAACAATAATTGTGGGTAGACGATGTCATAACATGTTATGTTCCGTGTGTCATTATCACAGTATTGTACGTCTGTCCCCGATCATGACTTATTTAACAATAATTGTGGGTAGACGATGTCATAACATGTTATGTTCCGTGTGTCATTATCACAGTATTGTACGTCTGTCCCCGATCATGACTTATTTAACAATAATTGTGGGTAGACGATGTCATAACATGTTATGTTCCGTGTGTCATTATCACAGTATTGTACGTCTGTCCCCGATCATGACTTATTTAACAATAATTGTGGGTAGACGATGTCATAACATGTTATGTTCCGTGTGTCATTATCACAGTATTGTACGTCTGTCCTCGATCATGACTTATTTAACAATAATTGTGGGTAGACGATGTCATAACATGCTATGTTCAGTGTGTCATTGTGACAGTATTGTACGTCTGTCCCCGATCATGACTTATTTAACAATAATTGTGGGTAGACGATGTCATAACATGTTATGTTCCGTGTGTCATTATCACAGTATTGTACGTCTGTCCTCGATCATGACTTATTTAACAATAATTGTGGGTAGACGATGTCATAACATGCTATGTTCAGTGTGTCATTGTGACAGTATTGTACGTCTGTCCTCGATCATGACTTATTGGGTTTTTAACGATGAGTAACACGACGGACGCCACTAGTGGAACAGGAACTGCTCACCCTTCCGCAACACCTGAGTTCATCCCCAGTTTGTAGTGGGGTTGCTGTTGGTCTGTATTAAGGTTTCTGTGTAGTGTTTTGTGAATCATTGCATGTTTGTTTATTTGTCACTGTGTAGTTTGGTCATAGTACTTATTGTGTTTCCTCCCGATTTACGGATTCTACTTACCATTTTATTATCCTCAACCTTTTCTTTTAAGAATCCTGTTTTGCATGCACAGGCTAACACGTATCAAGGAGAAAGTAGTTTAAATAAGGTTAACATCCTCAACCAACCGGACACAAACCTCAAGGTACCATTTACACACAAGGTTATGACAGAAGAAATGACCTTTCTGTACTTATAGTCTTTCCTATATCCGTCTGGAGTATTTATTTCTCAGCTTGTGTGCTTTTGTCGTACATGTATATGTAATACTTGTAGTTGATCATCAGATATAGATATGATAAAAAGACGGAACAAACATCACATTTTAATTAGATTAGAAGATATTTGTGGACAGGACTAATAATAACATTGCTGTCAAGGTTTTTGTCATGAAATATTGTATCTGATAACACCATTAAGATTACTCTGAACAAGGCAAGCCTTTTACATTGTACTTGTATAAACCTTGCCTTATTTTTTTCAGATAGACCAAGCCTTAAGAACTTGTTTATATCACAATCGTAATCATGTTGAGTCAAGGATAAGTAGAAATATTTGAAAGATAGTCGCCGTTTACGAATGATGTAATTGTGCAAGGTGTCGTCATGGAAACACTTCATTAATCAATTTACGTTCGTTACATAACTATCTTGTTGTTCTGTAGCTGCGGAAGACAATCCAAAACAGAACTGAAATATTTAATAAAATAAAACATAAATCTGTAGATATTACCAAATATCCAGTCTCTATCCATTAATCTACTTTGGATTAACTTGTGAAACGTATGCATTCTTTACATTTCAAAAAAGACATAACCTGTAGTTTTATCCGAGATGCGAGCGATAATACGGCAATGTGATTATCAGGGATCGAAATGACGAATTGTGAAAATGCCATGAGTTAGGGTTCAAAAGTCATCGTACATTTTCGTGAAAAGATCGGAAATGACACCGTAAAAATGATCATTTAAAATTATGTACAATTTTTTTTTCTCAATAAATTCTTCTGAAAAAAGCATCATTGTTGTAGATATAAAATATCACACTGTCGGAACAGTTCTAATATCACACTGTCGGAACAGTTCTAAAATATCACACTGTCGGAACAGTTCTAAGATCACACTGTCGGAACAGTTCTAATATCACACTGTCGGAACAGTTCTAATATCACACTGTCGGAACAGTTCTAATATCACACTGTCGGAACAGTTCTAATATCACACTGTCGGAACAGTTATAATATCACACTGTCGGAACAGTTCTAAGATCACACTGTCGGAACAGTTCTAAGATCACACTGTCGGAACAGTTCTAATATCACACTGTCGGAACAGTTCTAATATCACACTGTCGGAACAGTTCTAATATCACACTGTCGGAACAGTTCTAATATCACACTGTCGGAACAGTTCTAAGATCACACTGTCGGAACAGTTCTAAGATCACACTGTCGGAACAGTTCTAATATCACACTGTCGGAACAGTTCTAATATCACACTGTCGGAACAGTTCTAAGATCACACTGTCGGAACAGTTCTAATATCACACTGTCGAAACAGTTCTAAGATCACACTGTCGGAACAGTTCTAATATCACACTGTCGGAACAGTTCTAATATCGAACGGAAAAAAACGTAGAAAGAGGCGATACCCCTAACACACATATCAGGATAAACATCCTGTTGGCTTAGTAATCGATGTCATCGGGGAAAGTATGACATAAGTAAACGAAGCATAATAATGCGATATCATGACAAGAACACTACCAAAGATACCAAAAGGGATAATCAACAGTTGTACATAGAAGTAGGACAGACAAAACGACGAGTAAATGAAAAAAAACAAAAAGACAAACAATGGTTCACATAACGCTATGCAAAAAACAAAAAGACAAACAATGGTTCACATAACGCTATGCAAAAACCAAAAAGACAAACAATGGTTCACATAACGCTATGCAAAAAACAAAAGACGAGCAATGGTTCACATAACGCTATGCAAAAAGCAAAAAGACAAACAATGGTTCACATAACGCTATGCAAAAATCAAAAAGACAAGCAATGGTTCACATAACGCTATACAAAAAAAAACAAAAAGACAAACAATGGTTCACATAACGCTATGCAAAAACCAAAAAGACATTCAATGGTTCACATAATGCTATGCAAAAAACAAAAAGACAAACATTGGTTCACATAACGCTATCCAAAAAAACAAAAAGACAAACAATGGTTCACATAACGCTATGCAAAAAACAAAAAGACAAACAATGGTTCACATAACGCTATGCAAAACACAAAAAGACAAACAATGGTTCACATAACCTATGCAAAAATCAGAAAGACAAACAACGGTTTACATAACGCTATGCAAACAAACAAAAAGACAAACAATGGTTCACATAACGCTATGCAAAAAACAAAAAGACAAACAATGGTTCACATAACGCTATGCAAAACACAAAAAGACAAACAATGGTTCACATAACCTATGCAAAAATCAGAAAGACAAACAACGGTTTACATAACGCTATGCAAACAAACAAAAAGACAAACAATGGTTCACATAACGCTATGCAAAAAACAAAAAGACAAACAATGGTTCACATAACGCTATGCAAAAAAAAACCAAAATATTGGGCTAAAAACTGTGGATGAACTGAGGTACCCTGAATAGTAAGCAGTCCCTGCTCAATGGAGAACATTCACCCAAATTTACTCAACAGGTGTCGCTCGAGTACCAACGGTGGATAGCGGAGCGTTTTATTATCGCTTAGACGTTTGTAACCTATGTAAACTATTATTTCAAACACAATTTCTATCTAATTATCCAACAATAATTATTTTTTATTTGTATAACAATATTCCTCAAGTTAACAACAAATGCATCATAAGTTGTAACCATCTTCTGACATGTTACTAAATTACTAAACAAGGACAACGTTTCAATCATATCTGGGTCACGGGCACCTGTTACTAACTGTGAATGCAAAATTGAATACATTCTTATTAATTTTTTCTTATGTTCTCCATTAGCAAAAATCAATATTTTCAATAATTTTGTAATTAGTAAATACGCTTATGTTGCTCATACGTATAATAACTAGAATGAGGAAACTATAGTACACGTGTACGTACGTTGTTAAAACAAAGTTTGATATTTGTTCACATTCTTTGTATTTCCCTTTTTAAAAGATTTTCGTGTTGGTTTCCTAGTTTTGTTGTATCGTGATTTTCTACTTTCATGGTAAATAATCGTTTATTAATGGTTATAATCAAATAATTTCGATCAATTTCACGTACATTAATTATTCTTGGCGAATTTTATATACTGTTCTGTTCCGGATTCCAACCACAGTGGCTTGTCCTTAAGATATATAACTTTACTAATAAAAAATATGCACCCCTATATCATTTTTAAGATATACATATATATTATAATAAAAAAAAAAGAAAAAAAACTAAGCGTGTTGGGAACTCATCTTCATCTCATTGAAAATTAACTTGTTCTCGTCGTGATATAGCTGAAAAATTGCCGTAAACAACAATTACTCACTGATCCCCAACATGATGTTAAAAACATATTCTGTCTTAAACATAAATATCTACATTTATTAATCTACTATTTAAGTGGTTATTTTCGAAGGGGTGTTAATTTTGCGTTTTTTAGTCAAACTGTTCGCGTGGGCTCTAATTTTGCGAAAATTGAAAAAAACAAAATTAAAAATTTTACGATTTCAGCTTTATCTTAAGCCATTCAAATAAAGGCATCAAACATTCTGAAGATTTTGATAAACAAAAATTCAAACGTGAATACCTGGGTCGTATTATAGATAATGTTGATTTTTTTTTCATGAACAGTCATGTGTACATTTTATTTTCATCAGCAGTCATGTGTGGATTTTATTTTTCATCAACAGTCGCTTGACTATTATTAATTGGTAATAATACTAATGTGATTTCTATGTGATAAAGTTTATCAGTGACTTGCGGCAGGTCGGTGGTTTTTTCAGGGAACTCCGGTTTCCTCCACCAATAAAACGGGCCGAATAAAACTGACCGTCACGAAACAAGAAGTGTACTGTTTCATTTTAACAACCCCTACACTAAATACAAAATATATTTGGGCGGTGTTAATTAAATTACATGATAGTGCTACATATGATGATAGAAGAAAATCATATGAATGGTTAAAGCACCAAGAATTAAAATGCAACTTATCTCTATGAAGTATTACTTTTTGAGGAATCAATCTTATCGGGACAAATCCGCGAATCAGAAGCAATAATTAAACTGTTGAACTTTCTTGCATGAGGTTCTTGAAATCCGGACACGTATTATACGAGTGATTGTTGCTGTTTAACGCCAATTCAGCAATTGTTCAGCTATATTATAGCGAGTACAAGTTAATTATCAATGAGATGATGAGGTCCGCTTTGTACTAGACTAACACGCTGAGTTGGATTTGTATAGTGCTAGCTCACTAAAACAACAGTCCACGGGTAGAAATGTCGCTCCACACGGACACATTATTCTTATTCCGAGCCAACCAGTTTTTGCTCTTTCTCCTTAATGCTGCGTGCTTACCAGAGAAGCAACAAATATCAATTTGTATAGTCGTTGGTATGACCCGACCGGGGCTCGAACCCATGATCTACCGCACTCGAGGCGAGCACTCTACCCATTACTCCACCGATGCGGTTCGTATTATACGAAGCTACATGGACGCGGCCGAGACACACATTCATGTCATTAAGGGGACGACCATTTAACTTTTAGAATGGGGTTTTTTCTGAAAAAAAAATTAATTATGTGGTGATATTTTAAAGAAACAAAATAAATTGACACGAAATATGCAAAAATATCATTAATCCGGCCCTACAGTTCTCAACGAGAAATTTATGATAAATATTTGAAGAGAAATTACTGATGTCCAACAAATAAAAATCTGATTTTTGTTTCCTGTGAAAAAATATATCGCTGTGGAGGAAATGATAGTTTTCTGTGTATTGTTTTGTAGATCAGTGATTGTCCTTTTTCCTTTGGCCATTGTATTGCCTGCCCTTGCAATTGGGGATCTTAAAACTCTTCTTGCATTGTTTTTGAAGCAAAAGCGAACTTCGTACGCAAATTTACATGGTTAGACCCTATACAGTGTGCACAAAATACGTGAACAATTTTCAATCGGGTTCAATTTAGTCTGAAAACTCGTGTGCAATTTTATGTCATTAGACAACAAATGAAGTAAAAAAAAACTCGTGTGCAAGTTTACGTCATTAGACACCAAAAGAAAGGGGGAAAAACACGTACATGCAAGTTTACATTGCCATTGCAGGCATTGGGCCCTATAGGCTATGATTGTTACCGGTCACTGTGAAATAAACTAGAAAAAAAGGTATTGGAAATATCAAATTAAAATCTATTATGTTCACTTCCGTCCTCTCTATAGGCCGTGCAAACCGTCATATTACGCAACATTTCAGATCAAGGACACCACGTAGATAATGATATTTTCATTTGATTACATTGGTTACAAGCGTTTATCGGAAAACAAACGTTTTCCTAACCACCGTTGGTACAGCGACGCCATCTGGGGGGAGGGATGGGTGAATGTTCTCCATTAGTGTGGCGCACTGATTTATGTCGTGGTAACCTCTTTTGTGCTCATCTGTGTTTTCCAATTAAAAGACATCGAAGGACGTTAATGAGTGCATTGTATATTTTAACTTGCTCATGTATCCTGTACGTAAAAGACAACTTGAAGCAATTCATACAGACATTTTCATGGGAGTGGACGTGTGCTGTCTTATAATTTCTAACTCTCCTGCTATACTCAACAACTGCTATTTTCATTTATAATATCAAACTGCCCGTTCACAGGCATATCCAAATGCCACCTTGTATCTACATAAACTAATGTTTTTATAATTGGTTTCGCTATGACGTTATAAATATAACTGAAAGATGGTTCCCTTTACGTTAAACAACAAACAATCAATATAATTAAATGTTTCAACGTCGTCAGTTAGGTAATATGAATTATTTATGTAGTCGTTTTGTTCTAATACTAGACCAACACTAAGTTGGATTTTTATAGTGCTCGCTCATTGAAACAAACAAAAAAGAGGCGAGACATGTCTCTCCACACGAACACATTATCCTGATTCTGCGTCACTCAGTCTATCTATGCTCTTACTTCTAAATGCTACGTGTTTATCGGTGAAGCAACAGATACTAATTTTATAGTCTATGGATTGATACCACCGGGGTTCGAACTCACGATCTACCGCACTGTAGATATCAATTTGTATCACCCGTACTACCATTATATAACAATATAACCGTCTAACTCTTTACATGTAATAGAGAAACGATCAGAATATAAATTTATCAAATCCACAGGTAATCATTTCGCTTTACTACCTATAGTAATCTTATTAATAAAGTATACATATATGTTCTGAAATCGTGTTTTATGCGTCATCTCAAACGTTTTGTTATTTACACCATCAATTCATCGTCCCTGACCTATGGTGTTTCCAATATAGGGAATAGAAATTACAATATCACGTGATTATAGCGATCGCGTGATATTATTGAGGGCATCTGTATTTAGGCTGACACTGTAGAGTTGGTAACAGCTTATAATTCATGAACATGTACAGGGGAGGATCCAGGATTTCAAGTTAGGTGGGGCGTACTTAAAAAAATTGCGCAGAGCGGAGGGAGGCGCAAAGTTTTTTGGGGTATTTCGTGTGAAAAATCACGATTTTACGCCAAAAAATCATATTTTTTCCAATTGCGGAGGGAGGCGCGAAAATTGTTGGGGTATTTCGTGTGAAAAATCGCGATTTTACCCCAAACAATCATATTTTTTCCAATTTTAGGGGGCGCGCGCCGGGTGCACCTCCCCCTGGATCCGCCCCTAATGTACAATGTTAAATGTTGTTACTTACTTTCAGTTTCATATTGAATCTGTTCCGACAGTGAATGTTGTGGTTTGTATTTTATTGTAACATGACTAAGAATCAGTTGTATGATACCTGGTCTTAGTAACATTTTATGATTACATAAACTAATTGCAAACTACTTCATCACTTTAACATGCTAATCAGTTGCTGTGTTTAATTCGACCTGTTCTCTTTGAAAACAAAAATATAAGAGATTGTTTCAAGTCCTTACCAAACAATCATGTATTCTGATTGTAAGTTAAGAATACTCACGTATCATTTGTTTTTAATAACGATCAGGAATGAACTTGAGACATCTTATATTATTAATACTAGTATTAAAAAGATATCAGTACGACTTCTGTACAAACAGAACATGCTTCAGACTTCTGTACAAACAGAACATGCTTCAGACTTCTGTACAAACAGAACATGCTTCAGACAAGTCTTTGATGAAGACGTTCATATGTTTACATATAAAACCTTACCACAAAAAACTGAAATATCCGTTAGATGGGACAAAATCAAAAGGCTTCAAAAAGCTAGAAAAAAAAAGAATTTAGCCCTGACATTTAGCTTAATCTTTTGATGTGTAGATGATGTCACTTAACCTGTTGTATAGGTTAGTACACTGGAAATTAAATATGCTGATGCTGACATATCTGACATAGATATAGACTTATACTAACATATCTGACATAGATATAGACTTATACTAACATATTAACAATTAGGAGAAGAACAGTTCAAGCTTTATGACTATTGTGATTACAGCCATGTTATATTTTCCTCTCTAGCTTAGATGGTATGTGTTTGAAGAAGAGTTTGAAGGTACCAAAGGGGTAATCAGAATCTGTAGATCGAAGAAGAACAGACAACACAATGGCCAAAAGAAAAAGTACAAAAGGACAAACAACGATCTACAAAACATACATATAAACCAAAGATCAAGTAACACGAACCCCACTAAAAACCCGGGGTGAACTCAGGTGCTCCGGAAGTGTAAGCAGTTCCTGTTCCACTAGTTGAACCCGTCGTTTAATCTAGTTACATGTTATTCTGTAATGTGACCTTCTTTGCGAGAATGTATGAAATGGGGGATTCTCTTGTCTAGCAAATTAGATATTTTAATCAGAAAAACATAAATTCAAGTCATCATCACAATTAATACATTGTTTTGTATGTTTATTTTTATTTCATGGCTTTTCTTCACATTTCTATCGACTCAACAAAATTAAACGTAGAACACAAAATGTATTACGTCACTACGCATTTCTATGACACTACGCTAAAGAAGACATAATCCACCATTTCAGAGGGTCAGTCCTCCATGTTGTTTTCTATATATAGTTTGCACATAATTACTCTATTTTATGTTTATTTATGTTTTTCTCTGTAACTGTGATATTTATAGTTTATGATATCTGCTTCAATACAAAATAAATTGTCTATATCACTATCAAAATTAATATGAATTGAAATAATTCATGTAGACCTAGTAGTATTCATTAGGTTTGGTTTTATGCTGTTTAACGCCACTTTCAACAATATTTCAGTTATATTGTGGCGGTCAGTTTTATTGTTGGAGGAAACCGGAGGACCCGGAGAAAACCACTGACCTGTCGCAAATCACTGACATAGTATCCATTGGAAAATTGAGTACAAGACAAGGTCAATAAAACAAAATCTACAGACAATAGATTCTGCCATGGTACATGTAATACACACCTATATTTACTGTCTAAGAGGTCAATAACAAGTTCGTGTCTACTAGAAATACCAACCATTTTCTGAATCAAAGTGGGGAGGGGACATGTAGTGTTCAGGGGCGGATCCAGGGGGGGCGCACCCGGCGCGCGCACCCCCCCCCCCCCCCTAAAATTGGAAAAAATATGATTTTTTGGCGTAAAATCGTGATTTTTCACACGAAATACCCCAACAATTTTCGCGCCTCCCTCCGCTCGGCGCATTTTTTTTAAGTGCGCCCCCCCCCCCCCTATCTTGAATTCCTGGATCCGCCCCTGGTGTTGAAGGAGCCAATACCAATACACTTGCTATTGCCCGAATAGTCAGTCAATAATTGTTATATTGTACCAAAGACAACCTGGAAATCTGGAATAATATGGCTATTAAAGTAATAAGACGGGGAAAGATTAAAATTAAACATGTATTGGTACAATAATTCTAGCCAGATTAAATAATAAATTAACAAGACTCATGATCATATAATATGTGTACATACTCTTTCTTGAACAATGAGGAAAACAATCCTGCTTTAGCAGGGTTCGTCGTATTGTCTAGTTAACATCAGATCTCTATGTATTAATAGATAAAACCAGAAAGACAAAAACCATAAAAAGTGACTATTTCCCTGGGAATTATTTAACAAGATTCATACTTTGATTTTTATATTCAGACAAAATATTAATTAAATTGTACACAGAACATATATACGGAGGCGTAATAATTTTATTTAAAGTTTACAAGAACTGAATAAATTAATTCATATTGAACCTGGTTGAATCAAATTATTTCAATTCAATTAATTCAGACAGGTAGAAATTGATTAAAACGTGGTATAACATATAGAACCAATAAGATATGTTTGTGATGGTAATTCATATTAGAGTGCGTGGAAATATGCTACCAGTGCATTTACTGCCTATATAAATGTGTACTTGTAAACTTTTGACCTATACACCTACTGGACATATCAGTATAGACACACTATACGTACATTGTCGGCAAATAAAAATTGTATTTGTACTCGCCATGAAACAGGAAAGAAAGGTATCGCCTGTTTCCCTTGTTTCTAAATACCTTATATATTTGCCGACAATGTACGTATATTGTCTAAACGGTAGCTTCAAATATATTACTCCATTGTACAGAAGTCATATTGTGCTAATTTTGAAAACATTAATCCTCCGTTGGAAAAACTTAGATTTACAATATACATTTTGTACATCAATGTTGTATATATAATGAGGTTTTGTGATAACGAATTTGGTACCGTATTTGTCTGCATTTACCTTCATCGAAGCCAAAAGGATCACTGTAGGTTCGAAAACAGACAAATTCAACTGGCAGGTAATACCTACAGCCAATCATGGCAGGTAATACCTACAGCCAATCATATGTCGGAGCGTAATTAGTTTCAAAACTGCATGAAGAACAATAAATTCGTATCATTTTCATATTTCTTAAATTTTAAATATTCAAATTTGAACAAGAGAGGTATGCATAAGATAAGTTTGTCGCCCGTCTTTCAAAACGGTATACGTATGAAAATTAGTGTCAGAAAATAAATACGTGAAATCTTTCTTGGTTTCGAATTTAAAAAAAAAATCAATTTCTAGTTAGAAATATTATATAATTCAATGTGCTTTTGAAGTCCCACAATAACTGACAATTAACAAAGGGGACATAATCCTAACTATTCAAATCATACAAAAAGTGCATTCAAAAGATTCATTAAAGACTGTCACACACATCTTAAACATCATTCATACCTATATAACACCCTGTTTAAGTCACATCACAGATATGTATGTTCTAAATAAATAATATATAGACATATCCTTCATCAACACAATATATATCACATGTTTCTCTTAGTTGTATCTTAATCAAAATGTACCATTTCAGAATTTTAAGGCAAATTGTTCATTTCTGTTTAATAATAACCCGACCTGATCATTTCAGATTGCACAGTTTTTATATGTCTGTTGTAATAATATGTGTTCCGTCTTGGGTACGTGTGCCTAGTAGTCTGTTACAGTAGCTCGGCCAATATCCTCTCTGTCTCGCCAAGCGACATCTCATAATTTGTAAAATCTTTTGGTTCCTTGGATAGGTTCGTCGTCTCCGCACATAAGAACTATCAATATCTGAGATTTCTGATTCGTGTCCAGAGTTTCGTCTTGTTCGCTTTATTTCTTGTTTGATATTCCGAACTTCCTGTAAAAGTTTTATAACTGAAAAAAATAAAGAAAAATAAAATAGAATTTTAATTGCTAGGCAATACAATACAGTATACATACGTATGAGCCGTATTTAAATTCCGTACCATAGATAATGTCTATCAAATGAATTGAACTTAATATGGAGTTTATGTTTTATTTATGTTTTATTTATGTTATTTGTATTTAAATACAGCTGGTGTCCAACACAATGTCTATATCATATTTTATCGTTTAACAGCAACATGACGGATGTCACTAGTGGAGCAGGAATTGCTGACCTTTCCGTACCAATGGTATTAAGTTTGATTCGTGGTGTCAAATCTTTTGTTTTCTTTTTGTGTATTGCATTGTTTGTTTGTTTTTCTTATTGTGTATTACATTGTTTGTCTGTTTGTTTGTCTGTCTGATTTCATTGTTTGTCTGTCTGATTTCACCTTTGGTATCTTCAACCTTTTCTTAATATAACTACATCTTAAAACGAACTGGGGGAAAAAAAGGACACAATAGAATTCATCAGGATTTAAACCCACATCTTTGATACAATACAACACCAAGCGTCCTAGACCATTCGAAGTGTTATATAGCCCCGTAAGGCGATTCTGTGGATAAAAATAAGACATGTGTTTAAGCGTGTAAAGATATATATAAAGGTAAATATTTATTTTTTATTTTTAAATCAATCTAACTCATATTGTATAATCAACAGAAACAAAATATAAACAAGTCATAACTCTACAATATATCTCATCCACTATATTTCTAAGTTACTACAGATATTAGGTGAATACGAAATGTGTTTGGATCTAAAAATTAAATCTGAGCTGGCAAATTTGTTCCACATTCAAAACGATTCGAATATATATAATGCTCCGAAGGGGGAAGCAGTTCCTGCTCCATTAATGACACTCGTCGTGTTAATCATGTTAAAACTCTAGTGATAAGAAAAGTTTGAAGATAACAAAGGGGCAATCAGAATCCGTATATCGAAGAAGAACAGACAACACAATGGCCAAAAGAAAAAGTACAAAAGGATAAACAACAATTTACAAAGCATACATATAAAGCTAAAGATAAGTCATGAGTGAGGAAAGAAAAGGATCTTACTGAAAGAAACGGAACACATTGTGTTCATTTGTGCCTTAGAACGTCCGTAACGGTTAACCAAGACATGATGGCGACCGTAATGTTTTTCGAAATGATGACCTAAACATTACCAAAAGTAATCCTTTCTGTAGTTACCCCGTTTCTCCAGTTAAAATTTGCATACTTGTTTAGCTTCATGACGTGATACATTAGTTTGTAAGGCTTACCGGTAATGTCCATACAAAACAGAATGTGATTTTATAGAATTGTTTGGTCGATTTGATTTATTCTATTAATAAAATATGTTGTATATTTTCTGCAATGTATTTTCCGCAATCTCCGCTATACTTGATTTGAGATGGTTCCTGTCATTGACAATAATTCTTATTTAATAATGGATGGCTTGGTGTAAGCATTTTCTGAATTCTTTGGTCTTTTCCTATTACTAAGTCTACAGTTAAAAGATATGTACTCGATATATTAAGGGCAATTTTTTAAACTTGCAACTATGGCGTAATGATCACTAACTGATTTTTATGTAACAATAACCATTGAATCTAGACAAGTACACGTGTAATATCAATAACGCTTTGTTTAGTCGTACAAACTCGAGTGGGGTCAATAATAACATTGTTTAGATTGAAATTTGGAATTACATCATTCACAGTGTGTCTCCTGACTACTGAAAGGTCAACATCAAAGTCCCCAATGACACGTGAGTAAGGTAAAAGATCAAGTGCATCACGTATTACATATTAATGGTTCTTCACAGCCTGCTGGTCTGATGTTTCTGTTCGTTGTAAAGCTATGAAAAAACATGTTATTCTTTTAAAATTCAAAATTCTCCCTGTCCACACAACTTCAAGTTGCTTAAAGTTACACTTAAGTGTGAAGAAACATAAATGCATGTAGGAATACCTAACTAGACAGGTTGAAATGATAAGAAGAGCTTGAAGATGTCAAAGGGGTAATCAGGATCCGTAAATCGAAGAAGAACAGACAACACAATGGCCAAAAGAAAAAGTACAAACTACGATCTACAAAACATACACATAAAACTAAAGATCGAGTAACGAACCCAATTAAAAATCGGGGATAAACTTAGGTGCTCCGGAAGGGTAAGCAGGTCCTGCTCCACTAGTGCCACCCGTCGTGTTAATCTAGTTACAAACCCGACACTTGGTCATGAATGAAGAAAAGACCGAGAAGTGTGTATGACCACATATATAGATTATATATAAGAATAAAACATGTACACAACAAATATAAAAGATATCTTGTCAGACGTCCAGATGGAGGAGCCGTCGTGGTCGGGAAATCAGTGCATATCACCACTAAGGTTGTGAGTACGAATCCCGCTCATTAATATTTGTCCCTTTTCTATTGACCATTGTAGTGTCTGTCCTTCAATTTTCTGTTTATGATTGATTACCCCTTTGATATCTTTAAACTTTTCTTTCAAAGGAGGAAGGAGAGTTATAAAAATAGAAATGATATACCAATTAATTAAATAGAATAAACATTCAGTTGTTTATTAAAAGCAAAATCAACAGAATTTATTAAGACACAAACAGGAGAAAATACGGATCAAAAACATAAAAAACAATGAATGATCTTAAAATGTATAGTTATAAATAATCACTAATTGTATTGAGACAACAGTCCATCCTGTACATAAAGACAACTCTAATAGTGTCACACAACAGTCCATCCTGTACATAAAGACAACTCTAATAGTGTCACAGATAACAGTCCATCCTGTACATAAAGACAACTCTAATAGTGTCACACAACAGTCCATCCTGTACATAAAGACAACTCTAATAGTGTCACACAACAGTCCATCCTGTACATAAAGACAACTCTAATAGTGTCACACAACAGTCCATCCTGTACATAAAGACAACACTAATAGTGTCACACAACAGTCCATCCTGTACATAAAGACAACTCTAATAGTGTCACACAACAGTCCATCCTGTACATAAAGACAACTCTAATAGTGTCACACAACAGTCCATCCTGTACATAAAGACAACTCTAATAGTGTCACAGATAACAGTCCATCCTGTACATAAAGACAACTCTAATAGTGTCACACAACAGTCCATCCTGTACATAAAGACAACTCTAATAGTGTCACACAACAGTCCATCCTGTACATAAAGACAACTCTAATAGTGTCACAGATAACAGTCCATCCTGTACATAAAGACAACTCTAATAGTGTCACAGATAACAGTCCATCCTGTACATAAAGACAACTCTAATAGTGTCACACAACAGTCCATCCTGTACATAAAGACAACTCTAATAGTGTCACAGATAACAGTCCATCCTGTACATAAAGACAACTCTAATAGTGTCACACAACAGTCCATCCTGTACATAAAGACAACTCTAATAGTGTCACACAACAGTCCATCCTGTACATAAAGACAACTCTAATAGTGTCACAGATAACTGTCCATCCTGTACATAAAGACAACTCTAATAGTGTCACACAACAGTCCATCCTGTACATAAAGACAACTCTAATAGTGTCACAGATAACAGTCCATCCTGTACATAAAGACAACTCTAATAGTGTCACACAACAGTCCATCCTGTACATAAAGACAACTCTAATAGTGTCACACAACAGTCCATCCTGTACATAAAGACAACTCTAATAGTGTCACAGATAACAGTCCATCCTGTACATAAAGACAACTCTAATAGTGTCACACAACAGTCCATCCTGTACATAAAGACAACTCTAATAGTGTCACAGATAACAGTCCATCCTGTACATAAAGACAACTCTAATAGTGTCACACAACAGTCCATCCTGTACATAAAGACAACTCTAATAGTGTCACAGATAACAGTCCATCCTGTACATAAAGACAACTCTAATAGTGTCACACAACAGTCCATCCTGTACATAAAGACAACTCTAATAGTGTCACACAACAGTCCATCCTGTACATAAAGACAACTCTAATAGTGTCACAGATAACAGTCCATCCTGTACATAAAGACAACTCTAATAGTGTCACACAACAGTCCATCCTGTACATAAAGACAACTCTAATAGTGTCACAGATAACAGTCCATCCTGTACATAAAGACAACTCTAATAGTGTCACAGTAACAGTCCATCCTGTACATAAAGACAACTCTAATAGTGTCACACAACAGTCCATCCTGTACATAAAGACAACTCTAATAGTGTCACAGATAACAGTCCATCCTGTACATAAAGACAACTCTAATAGTGTCACACAACAGTCCATCCTGTACATAAAGACAACTTATTAACAGTGTCACACACACAGTCCATCCTGTACATAAAGACAACTCTAATAGTGTCACAGATAACAGTCCATCCTGTACATAAAGACAACTCTAATAGTGTCACACAACAGTCCATCCTGTACATAAAGACAACACTAATAGTGTCACACAACAGTCCATCCTGTACATAAAGACAACTCTAATAGTGTCACAGATAACAGTCCATCCTGTACATAAAGACAACTCTAATAGTGTCACACAACAGTCCATCCTGTACATAAAGACAACACTAATAGTGTCACAAGAATAAACAGCCATTCCTGTACATAAAGACAACTCTAATAGTGTCACAGATAACAGTCCATCCTGTACATAAAGACAACTCTAATAGTGTCACACAACAGTCCATCCTGTACATAAAGACAACTCTAATAGTGTCACAGATAACAGTCCATCCTGTACATAAAGACAACTCTAATAGTGTCACACAACAGTCCATCCTGTACATAAAGACAACTCTAATAGTGTCACACAACAGTCCATCCTGTACATAAAGACAACTCTAATAGTGTCACAGATAACAGTCCATCCTGTACATAAAGACAACTCTAATAGTGTCACAGATACAGTCCATCCTGTACATAAAGACAACACTAATAGTGTCACACAACAGTCCATCCTGTACATAAAGACAACTCTAATAGTGTCACAGATAACAGTCCATCCTGTACATAAAGACAACTCTAATAGTGTCACACAACAGTCCATCCTGTACATAAAGACAACTCTAATAGTGTCACAGATAACAGTCCATCCTGTACATAAAGACAACTCTAATAGTGTCACACAACAGTCCATCCTGTACATAAAGACAACTCTAATAGTGTCACAGTAACAGTCCATCCTGTACATAAAGACAACTCTAATAGTGTCACAGATAACAGTCCATCCTGTACATAAAGACAACTCTAATAGTGTCACAGATAACAGTCCATCCTGTACATAAAGACAACTCTAATAGTGTCACAGATAACAGTCCATCCTGTACATAAAGACAACTCTAATAGTGTCACAGATAACAGTCCATCCTGTACATAAAGACAACTCTAATAGTGTCACAGA
The DNA here is from genome assembly GCA_963680875.1 of Bathymodiolus brooksi. Lineage (NCBI taxonomy): Eukaryota > Metazoa > Mollusca > Bivalvia > Mytilida > Modiolidae > Bathymodiolus > Bathymodiolus brooksi. The sequence continues at coordinate 28,770 of CAVMGF010000061.1, forward strand.
TAACAGTCCATCCTGTACATAAAGACAACTCTAATAGTGTCACAGATACAGTCCATCCTGTACATAAAGACAACTCTAATAGTGTCACAGATAACAGTCCATCCTGTACATAAAGACAACTCTAATAGTGTCACAGATAACAGTCCATCCTGTACATAAAGACAACTCTAATAGTGTCACAGATAACAGTCCATCCTGTACATAAAGACAACTCTAATAGTGTCACAGATAACAGTCCATCCTGTACATAAAGACAACTCTAATAGTGTCACAGATAACAGTCCATCCTGTACATAAAGACAACTCTAATAGTGTCACAGATAACAGTCCATCCTGTACATAAAGACAACTCTAATAGTGTCACAGATAACAGTCCATCCTGTACATAAAGACAACTCTAATAGTGTCACAGATAACAGTCCATCCTGTACATAAAGACAACTCTAATAGTGTCACACAACAGTCCATCCTGTACATAAAGACAACTCTAATAGTGTCACAGATAACAGTCCATCCTGTACATAAAGACAACTCTAATAGTGTCACAGATAACAGTCCATCCTGTACATAAAGACAACTCTAATAGTGTCACAGATAACAGTCCATCCTGTACATAAAGACAACTCTAATAGTGTCACAGAAAACAGTCCATCCTGTACATAAAGACAACTCTAATAGTGTCACAGATAACAGTCCATCCTGTACATAAAACAACTCTAATAGTGTCACAGATAACAGTCCATCCTGTACATAAAGACAACTCTAATAGTGTCACAGATAACAGTCCATCCTGTACATAAAGACAACTCTAATAGTGTCACAGATAACAGTCCATCCTGTACATAAAGACAACTCTAATAGTGTCACAGATAACAGTCCATACCTGTACATAAAGACAACTCTAATAGTGTCACAGATAACAGTCCATCCTGTACATAAAGACAACTCTAATAGTGTCACAGATAACAGTCATCCTGTACATAAAGACAACTCTAATAGTGTCACAGATAACAGTCCATCCTGTACATAAAGACAACTCTAATAGTGTCACAGATAACAGTCCATCCTGTACATAAAGACATACTCTAATAGTGTCACAGATAACAGTCTTCCCGTACTTAAAAACAACACTAATAGTGTCACACAACATCCATCCTACTTAAAGACAACACTAATAGTGTCACACAACAGTCCATCCTGTACATAAAGACAACTCTAATAGTGTCACAGATAACAGTCCATCCTGTACATAAAGAC
>CAVMGF010000062.1:0-103000 GCA_963680875.1 Bathymodiolus brooksi
AATGTTGAATAGTCCCTCATGTTCAATTACATCCACATCCTTTCTTACTACAAGCTGTTCCTTTACTTTAATCTATGTCTAAGTGTAATGTTGAATAGTCTCCCATGTTTATTGACATACATGTCTTTTCTTACTACAAGCTGTTCCTTTACTTTAATTTATGTCTAAGTGTAATGTTGAATAGTCCCTCGTGTTCAATTACATCCACATCCTTTCTTACTACAAGCTTTTCCTTTACTTTAATTGATATCTAAGTGTAATGTTGAATAGTCACTCATGTTCAATTACATCCATAGTCTTTCTTACTACAAGCTCTTCCTTTACTTTAATTTATGTCTAAGTGTAATGTTGAATAGTCCCTCGTGTTCAATTACATCCACATCCTTTCTTACTACAAGCTGTTCCTTAAATTTACTTTAATTTAGGTCTAAGTATAATGTTGAATAGTCCCTCATATTCATTTACATCCATATCCTTTCTTACTACAAGCTGTTCCTTTACTTTAATTTATGTCTAAGTGTAATGTTGAATAGTCCCTCGTGTTCAATTACATCCACAGTCTTTCTTACTACAAGCTGTTCCTTTACTTTAATTTATGTCTAAGTGTAATGTTGAATAGTCCCTCGTGTTCAATTACATCCAGCCTTTCTTACTACAAGCTGTTCCTTTACTTTAATTTATGTCTAAGTGTAATGTTGAATAGTCCCTCATGTTCATTTACATCCATATCCTTTCTTACTACAAGCTGTTCCTTTACTTTAATTTATGTCTAAGTGTAATGTTGAATAGTCTCTCATGTTTATTGACATACATGTCTTTTCTTACTACAAGCTGTTCCTTTACTTTAATTTATGTCTAAGTGTGATGTTGAATAGTCCCTCGTGTTCAATTACATTCACAGTCTTTCTTACTATAAGCTGTTCCTTTACTTTAATTTATGTCTAAGTGTAATGTTGGATAGTCCCTCGTGTTCAATTACATCCACAGTCTTTCTTACTACAAGCTGTTCCTTTACTTTAATTTATGTCTAAGTGTAATGTTGAATAGTCCCTCATGTTCATTTACATCCATATCCTTTCTTACTACAAGCTGTTCCTTTACTTTAATTTATGTCTAAGTGTAATGTTGAATAGTCTCTCATGTTTATTGACATACATGTCTTTTCTTACTACAGGCTGTTCCTTTACTTTAATTTATGTCTAAGTGTAATGTTGAATAGTCCCTCGTGTTCAATTACATCCACAGTCTTTCTTACTACAAGCTGTTCCTTTACTTTAATTTATGTCCAAGTGTAATGTTGAATAGTCCCTCATGTTCATTTACATCCATATCCTTTCTTACTACAAGCTGTTCCTTTACTTTAATTTATGTCTAAGTGTAATGTTGAATAGTCCCTCGTGTTCAATTACATCCAGCCTTTCTTACTACAAGCTGTTCCTTTACTTTAATTTATGTCTAAGTGTAATGTTGAATAGTCCCTCATGTTCATTTACATCCATATCCTTTCTTACTACAAGCTGTTCCTTTACTTTAATTTATGTCTAAGTGTAATGTTGAATAGTCCCTCATGTTTATTGACATACATGTCTTTTCTTACTACAAGCTGTTCCTTTACTTTAATTTATGTCTAAGTGTGATGTTGAATAGTCCCTCGTGTTCAATTACATTCACAGTCTTTCTTACTACAAGCTGTTCCTTTACTTTAATTTATGTCTAAGTGTAATGTTGGATAGTCCCTCCTGTTCAATTACATCCACAGTCTTTCTTACTACAAGCTGTTCCTTTACTTTCATTTATGTCTAAGTGTAATGTTTGATAGTCCCTCGTGTTCAATTACATCCACAGTCTTTCTTACTACAAGCTGTTCCTTTACTTTAATTTATGTCTAAGTATAATGTTGAATAGTCCCTCGTGTTCAATTACATCCACAGTCGTTCTTACTACAAGCTGTTCCTTTACATTAATTTATGTCTAAGTGTAATGCTGAATAGTCCCCCATGTTCATTTACATCCATATCCTTTCTTACTACAAGCTGTTCCTTTACTTTAATTTATGTCTAAGTGTAATGTTGAATAGTCCCTCGTGTTCAATTACATCCAGCCTTTCTTACTACAAGCTGTTCCTTTACTTTAATTTATGTCTAAGTGTAATGTTGAATAGTCCCTCATGTTCAATTACATCCACAGTCTTTCTTACTACAAGCTGTTCCTTTACTTTAATTTATGTCTAAGTGTAATGTTGAATAGTCCCTCGTGTTCAATTACATCCACATCCTTTCTTACTACAAGCTGTTCCTTAAATTTACTTTAATTTAGGTCTAAGTATAATGTTGAATAGTCCCTCATGTTCATTTACATCCATATCCTTTCTTACTACAAGCTGTTCCTTTACTTTAATTTATGTCTAAGTGTAATGTTGAATAGTCTCTCATGTTTATTGACATACATGTCTTTTCTTACTACAAGCTGTTCCTTTACTTTAATTTATGTCTAAGTGTAATGTTGAATAGTCCCTCGTGTTCAATTACATCCACAGTCTTTCTTACTACAAGCTGTTCCTTTACTTTAATTTATGTCTAAGTGTAATGTTGAATAGTCCCTCATGTTCATTTACATCCATATCCTTTCTTACTACAAGCTGTTCCTTTACTTTAATTTATGTCTAAGTGTAATGTTGAATAGTCTCTCATGTTTATTGACATACATGTCTTTTCTTACTACAAGCTGTTCCTTTACTTTAATTTATGTCTAAGTGTGATGTTGAATAGTCCCTCGTGTTCAATTACATTCACAGTCTTTCTTACTATAAGCTGTTCCTTTACTTTAATTTATGTCTAAGTGTAATGTTGGATAGTCCCTCGTGTTCAATTACATCCACAGTCTTTCTTACTACAAGCTGTTCCTTTACTTTAATTTATGTCTAAGTGTAATGTTGAATAGTCCCTCATGTTCATTTACATCCATATCCTTTCTTACTACAAGCTGTTCCTTTACTTTAATTTATGTCTAAGTGTAATGTTGAATAGTCTCTCATGTTTATTGACATACATGTCTTTTCTTACTACAGGCTGTTCCTTCACTTTAATTTATGTCTAAGTGTAATGTTGAATAGTCCCTCGTGTTCAATTACATCCACAGTCTTTCTTACTACAAGCTGTTCCTTTACTTTAATTTATGTCCAAGTGTAATGTTGAATAGTCCCTCATGTTCATTTACATCCATATCCTTTCTTACTACAAGCTGTTCCTTTACTTTAATTTATGTCTAAGTGTAATGTTGAATAGTCCCTCGTGTTCAATTACATCCAGCCTTTCTTACTACAAGATGTTCCTTTACTTTAATTTATGTCTAAGTGTAATGTTGAATAGTCCCTCATGTTCATTTACATCCATATCCTTTCTTACTACAAGCTGTTCCTTTACTTTAATTTATGTCTAAGTGTAATGTTGAATAGTCTCTCATGTTTATTGACATACATGTCTTTTCTTACTACAAGCTGTTCCTTTACTTTAATTTATGTCTAAGTGTGATGTTGAATAGTCCCTCGTGTTCAATTACATTCACAGTCTTTCTTACTACAAGCTGTTCCTTTACTTTAATTTATGTCTAAGTGTAATGTTGGATAGTCCCTCCTGTTCAATTACATCCACAGTCTTTCTTACTACAAGCTGTTCCTTTACTTTCATTTATGTCTAAGTGTAATGTTTGATAGTCCCTCGTGTTCAATTACATCCACAGTCTTTCTTACTACAAGCTGTTCCTTTACTTTAATTTATGTCTAAGTATAATGTTGAATAGTCCCTCGTGTTCAATTACATCCACAGTCGTTCTTACTACAAGCTGTTCCTTTACTTTAATTTATGTCTAAGTGTAATGCTGAATAGTCCCTCATGTTCATTTACATCCATATCCTTTCTTACTACAAGCTGTTCCTTTACTTTAATTTATGTCTAAGTGTAATGTTGAATAGTCCCTCGTGTTCAATTACATCCAGCCTTTCTTACTACAAGCTGTTCCTTTACTTTAATTTATGTCTAAGTGTAATGTTGAATAGTCCCTCATGTTCATTTACATCCATATCCTTTCTTACTACAAGCTGTTCCTTTACTTTAATTTATGTCTAAGTGTAATGTTGAATAGTCTCTCATGTTTATTGACATACATGTCTTTTCTTACTACAAGCTGTTCCTTTACTTTAATTTATGTCTAAGTGTGATGTTGAATAGTCCCTCGTGTTCAATTACATTCACAGTCTTTCTTACTATAAGCTGTTCCTTTACTTTAATTTATGTCTAAGTGTAATGTTGGATAGTCCCTCGTGTTCAATTACATCCACAGTCTTTCTTACTACAAGCTGTTCCTTTACTTTAATTTATGTCTAAGTGTAATGTTGAATAGTCCCTCATGTTCATTTACATCCATATCCTTTCTTACTACAAGCTGTTCCTTTACTTTAATTTATGTCTAAGTGTAATGTTGAATAATCTCTCATGTTTATTGACATGCATGTCTTTTCTTACTACAGGCTGTTCCTTTACTTTAATTTATGTCTAAGTGTGATGTTGAATAGTCCCTCGTGTTCAATTACATCCACAGTCTTTCTTACTACAAGCTGTTCCTTTACTTTAATTTATGTCCAAGTGTAATGTTGAATAGTCCCTCATGTTCATTTACATCCATATCCTTTCTTACTACAAGCTGTTCCTTTACTTTAATTTATGTCTAAGTGTAATGTTGAATAGTCCCTCGTGTTCAATTACATCCAGCCTTTCTTACTACAAGCTGTTCCTTTACTTTAATTTATGTCTAAGTGTAATGTTGAATAGTCCCTCATGTTCATTTACATCCATATCCTTTCTTACTACAAACTGTTCCTTTACTTTAATTTATGTCTAAGTGTAATGTTGAATAGTCTCTCATGTTTATTGACATACATGTCTTTTCTTACTACAAGCTGTTCCTTTACTTTAATTTATGTCTAAGTGTGATGTTGAATAGTCCCTCGTGTTCAATTACATTCACAGTCTTTCTTACTACAAGCTGTTCCTTTACTTTAATTTATGTCTAAGTGTAATGTTGGATAGTCCCTCCTGTTCAATTACATCCACAGTCTTTCTTACTACAAGCTGTTCCTTTACTTTCATTTATGTCTAAGTGTAATGTTTGATAGTCCCTCGTGTTCAATTACATCCACAGTCTTTCTTACTACAAGCTGTTCCTTTACTTTAATTTATGTCTAAGTATAATGTTGAATAGTCTCTCGTGTTCAATTACATCCACAGTCGTTCTTACTACAAGCTGTTCCTTTACTTTAATTTATGTCTAAGTGTAATGCTGAATAGTCCCTCATGTTCATTTACATCCATATCCTTTCTTACTACAAGCTGTTCCTTTACTTTAATTTATGTCTAAGTGTAATGTTGAATAGTCCCTCATGTTCATTTACATCCATATCCTTTCTTACTACAAGCTGTTCCTTTACTTTAATTTATGTCTAAGTGTAATGTTGAATAGTCTCTCATGTTTATTGACATACATGTCTTTTCTTACTACAAGCTGTTCCTTTACTTTAATTTATGTCTAAGTGTGATGTTGAATAGTCCCTCGTGTTCAATTACATTCACAGTCTTTCTTACTACAAGCTGTTCCTTTACTTTAATTTATGTCTAAGTGTAATGTTGGATAGTCCCTCCTGTTCAATTACATCCACAGTCTTTCTTACTACAAGCTGTTCCTTTACTTTCATTTATGTCTAAGTGTAATGTTTGATAGTCCCTCGTGTTCAATTATATCCACAGTCTTTCTTACTACAAGCTGTTCCTTTACTTTAATTTATGTCTAAGTATAATGTTGAATAGTCTCTCGTGTTCAATTACATCCACAGTCGTTCTTACTACAAGCTGTTCCTTTACTTTAATTTATGTCTAAGTGTAATGCTGAATAGTCCCTCATGTTCATTTACATCCATATCCTTTCTTACTACAAGCTGTTCCTTTACTTTAATTTATGTCTAAGTGTAATGTTGAATAGTCCCTCGTGTTCAATTACATCCAGCCTTTCTTACTACAAGCTGTTCCTTTACTTTAATTTATGTCTAAGTGTAATGTTGAATAGTCCCTCATGTTCATTTACATCCATATCCTTTCTTACTACAAGCTGTTCCTTTACTTTAATTTATGTCTAAGTGTAATGTTGAATAGTCTCTCATGTTTATTGACATACATGTCTTTTCTTACTACAAGCTGTTCCTTTACTTTAATTTATGTCTAAGTGTGATGTTGAATAGTCCCTCGTGTTCAATTACATTCACAGTCTTTCTTACTACAAGCTGTTCCTTTACTTTAATTTATGTCTAAGTGTAATGTTGGATAGTCCCTCCTGTTCAATTACATCCACAGTCTTTCTTACTACAAGCTGTTCCTTTACTTTCATTTATGTCTAAGTGTAATGTTTGATAGTCCCTCGTGTTCAATTACATCCACAGTCTTTCTTACTACAAGCTGTTCCTTTACTTTAATTTATGTCTAAGTATAATGTTGAATAGTCCCTCGTGTTCAATTACATCCACATCCGTTCTTACTACAAGCTGTTCCTTTACTTTAATCTATGTCTAAGTGTAATGTTGAATAGTCTCTCATGTTTATTGACATACATGTCTTTTCTTACTACAAGCTGTTCCTTTACTTTAATTTATGTCTAAGTGTAATGTTGAATAGTCCCTCGTGTTCAATTACATCCACATCCTTTCTTACTACAAGCTGTTCCTTTACTTTAATTGATGTCTAAGTGTAATGTTGAATAGTCCCTCATGTTCAATTACATCCATAGTCTATCTTACTACAAGCTGTTCCTTTACTTTAATTTATGTCTAAGTGTAATGTTGAATAGTCCCTCGTGTTCAATTACATCCACATCCTTTCTTACTACAAGCTGTTCCTTAAATTTACTTTAATTTAGGTCTAAGTATAATGTTGAATAGTCCCTCATGTTCATTTACATCCATATCCTTTCTTACTACAAGCTGTTCCTTTACTTTAATTTATGTCTAAGTGTAATGTTGAATAGTCTCTCATGTTTATTGACATACATGTCTTTTCTTACTACAAGCTGTTCCTTTACTTTAATTTATGTCTAAGTGTAATGTTGAATAGTCCCTCGTGTTCAATTACATCCACAGTCTTTCTTACTACAAGCTGTTCCTTTACTTTAATTTATGTCCAAGTGTAATGTTGAATAGTCCCTCATGTTCATTTACATCCATATCCTTTCTTACTACAAGCTGTTCCTTTACTTTAATTTATGTCTAAGTGTAATGTTGAATAGTCCCTCGTGTTCAATTACATCCAGCCTTTCTTACTACAAGCTGTTCCTTTACTTTAATTTATGTCTAAGTGTAATGTTGGATAGTCCCTCCTGTTCAATTACATCCACAGTCTTTCTTACTACAAGCTGTTCCTTTACTTTAATTTATGTCTAAGTGTAATGTTGAATAGTCCCTCATGTTCATTTACATCCATATCCTTTCTTACTACAAGCTGTTCCTTTACTTTAATTTATGTCTAAGTGTAATGTTGAATAGTCTCTCATGTTTATTGACATACATGTCTTTTCTTACTACAAGCTGTTCCTTTACTTTAATTTATGTCTAAGTGTAATGTTGAATAGTCCCTCGTGTTCAATTACATCCACAGTCTTTCTTACTACAAGCTGTTCCTTTACTTTAATTTATGTCTAAGTGTAATGTTGAATAGTCCCTCATGTTCATTTACATCCATATCCTTTCTTACTACAAGCTGTTCCTTTACTTTAATTTATGTCTAAGTGTAATGTTGAATAGTCCCTCGTGTTCAATTACATCCACATGCTTTCTTACTACAAGCTGTTCCTTTACTTTAATTTATGTCTAAGTATAATGTTGAATAGTCCCTCGTGTTCAATTACATCCACAGTCGTTCTTACTACAAGCTGTTCCTTTACTTTAATTATATGTCCAAGTGTAATGTTGAATAGTCCCTCATGTTCATTTACATCCATATCCTTTCTTACTACAAGCTGTTCCTTTACTTTAATTTATGTCTAAGTGTAATGTTGAATAGTCCCTCGTGTTCAATTACATCCAGCCTTTCTTACTACAAGCTGTTCCTTTACTTTAATTTATGTCTAAGTGTAATGTTGAATAGTCCCTCATGTTCATTTACATCCATATCCTTTCTTACTACAAGCTGTTCCTTTACTTTAATTTATGTCTAAGTGTAATGTTGAATAGTCTCTCATGTTTATTGACATACATGTCTTTTCTTACTACAAGCTGTTCCTTTACTTTAATTTATGTCTAAGTGTGATGTTGAATAGTCCCTCGTGTTCAATTACATTCACAGTCTTTCTTACTACAAGCTGTTCCTTTACTTTAATTTATGTCTAAGTGTAATGTTGGATAGTCCCTCCTGTTCAATTACATCCACAGTCTTTCTTACTACAAGCTGTTCCTTTACTTTAATTTATGTCTAAGTGTAATGTTGAATAGTCCCTCATGTTCATTTACATCCATATCCTTTCTTACTACAAGCTGTTCCTTTACTTTAATTTATGTCTAAGTGTAATGTTGAATAGTCTCTCATGTTTATTGACATACATGTCTTTTCTTACTTCAAGCTGTTCCTTTACTTTAATTTATGTCTAAGTGTAATGTTGAATAGTCCCTCGTGTTCAATTACATCCACAGTCTTTCTTACTACAAGCTGTTCCTTTACTTTAATTTATGTCTATGTGTAATGTTGAATAGTCCCTCATGTTCATTTACATCCATATCCTTTCTTACTACAAGTTGTTCCTTTACTTTAATTTATGTCTAAGTGTAATGTTGAATAGTCCCTCGTGTTCAATTACATCCAGCCTTTCTTACTACAAGCTGTTCCTTTACTTTAATTTATGTCTAAGTGTAATGTTGAATAGTCTCTCATGTTTATTGACATACATGTCTTTTCTTACTACAAGCTGTTCCTTTACTTTAATTTATGTCTAAGTGTGATGTTGAATAGTCCCTCGTGTTCAATTACATTCACAGTCTTTCTTACTACAAGCTGTTCCTTTACTTTAATTTATGTCTAAGTGTAATGTTGGATAGTCCCTCCTGTTCAATTACATCCACAGTCTTTCTTACTACAAGCTGTTCCTTTACTTTCATTTATGTCTAAGTGTAATGTTTGATAGTCCCTCGTGTTCAATTATATCCACAGTCTTTCTTACTACAAGCTGTTCCTTTACTTTAATTTATGTCTAAGTATAATGTTGAATAGTCTCTCGTGTTCAATTACATCCACAGTCGTTCTTACTACAAGCTGTTCCTTTACTTTAATTTATGTCTAAGTGTAATGCTGAATAGTCCCTCATGTTCATTTACATCCATATCCTTTCTTACTACAAGCTGTTCCTTTACTTTAATTTATGTCTAAGTGTAATGTTGAATAGTCCCTCGTGTTCAATTACATCCAGCCTTTCTTACTACAAGCTGTTCCTTTACTTTAATTTATGTCTAAGTGTAATGTTGAATAGTCCCTCATGTTCATTTACATCCATATCCTTTCTTACTACAAGCTGTTCCTTTACTTTAATTTATGTCTAAGTGTAATGTTGAATAGTCTCTCATGTTTATTGACATACATGTCTTTTCTTACTACAAGCTGTTCCTTTACTTTAATTTATGTCTAAGTGTGATGTTGAATAGTCCCTCGTGTTCAATTACATTCACAGTCTTTCTTACTACAAGCTGTTCCTTTACTTTAATTTATGTCTAAGTGTAATGTTGGATAGTCCCTCCTGTTCAATTACATCCACAGTCTTTCTTACTACAAGCTGTTCCTTTACTTTCATTTATGTCTAAGTGTAATGTTTGATAGTCCCTCGTGTTCAATTACATCCACAGTCTTTCTTACTACAAGCTGTTCCTTTACTTTAATTTATGTCTAAGTATAATGTTGAATAGTCCCTCGTGTTCAATTACATCCACATCCTTTCTTACTACAAGCTGTTCCTTTACTTTAATCTATGTCTAAGTGTAATGTTGAATAGTCTCTCATGTTTATTGACATACATGTCTTTTCTTACTACAAGCTGTTCCTTTACTTTAATTTATGTCTAAGTGTAATGTTGAATAGTCCCTCGTGTTCAATTACATCCACATCCTTTCTTACTACAAGCTGTTCCTTTACTTTAATTGATGTCTAAGTGTAATGTTGAATAGTCCCTCATGTTCAATTACATCCATAGTCTATCTTACTACAAGCTGTTCCTTTACTTTAATTTATGTCTAAGTGTAATGTTGAATAGTCCCTCGTGTTCAATTACATCCACATCCTTTCTTACTACAAGCTGTTCCTTAAATTTACTTTAATTTAGGTCTAAGTATAATGTTGAATAGTCCCTCATGTTCATTTACATCCATATCCTTTCTTACTACAAGCTGTTCCTTTACTTTAATTTATGTCTAAGTGTAATGTTGAATAGTCTCTCATGTTTATTGACATACATGTCTTTTCTTACTACAAGCTGTTCCTTTACTTTAATTTATGTCTAAGTGTAATGTTGAATAGTCCCTCGTGTTCAATTACATCCACAGTCTTTCTTACTACAAGCTGTTCCTTTACTTTAATTTATGTCCAAGTGTAATGTTGAATAGTCCCTCATGTTCATTTACATCCATATCCTTTCTTACTACAAGCTGTTCCTTTACTTTAATTTATGTCTAAGTGTAATGTTGAATAGTCCCTCGTGTTCAATTACATCCAGCCTTTCTTACTACAAGCTGTTCCTTTACTTTAATTTATGTCTAAGTGTAATGTTGGATAGTCCCTCCTGTTCAATTACATCCACAGTCTTTCTTACTACAAGCTGTTCCTTTACTTTAATTTATGTCTAAGTGTAATGTTGAATAGTCCCTCATGTTCATTTACATCCATATCCTTTCTTACTACAAGCTGTTCCTTTACTTTAATTTATGTCTAAGTGTAATGTTGAATAGTCTCTCATGTTTATTGACATACATGTCTTTTCTTACTACAAGCTGTTCCTTTACTTTAATTTATGTCTAAGTGTAATGTTGAATAGTCCCTCGTGTTCAATTACATCCACAGTCTTTCTTACTACAAGCTGTTCCTTTACTTTAATTTATGTCTAAGTGTAATGTTGAATAGTCCCTCATGTTCATTTACATCCATATCCTTTCTTACTACAAGCTGTTCCTTTACTTTAATTTATGTCTAAGTGTAATGTTGAATAGTCCCTCGTGTTCAATTACATCCACATGCTTTCTTACTACAAGCTGTTCCTTTACTTTAATTTATGTCTAAGTATAATGTTGAATAGTCCCTCGTGTTCAATTACATCCACAGTCGTTCTTACTACAAGCTGTTCCTTTACTTTAATTATATGTCCAAGTGTAATGTTGAATAGTCCCTCATGTTCATTTACATCCATATCCTTTCTTACTACAAGCTGTTCCTTTACTTTAATTTATGTCTAAGTGTAATGTTGAATAGTCCCTCGTGTTCAATTACATCCAGCCTTTCTTACTACAAGCTGTTCCTTTACTTTAATTTATGTCTAAGTGTAATGTTGAATAGTCCCTCATGTTCATTTACATCCATATCCTTTCTTACTACAAGCTGTTCCTTTACTTTAATTTATGTCTAAGTGTAATGTTGAATAGTCTCTCATGTTTATTGACATACATGTCTTTTCTTACTACAAGCTGTTCCTTTACTTTAATTTATGTCTAAGTGTGATGTTGAATAGTCCCTCGTGTTCAATTACATTCACAGTCTTTCTTACTACAAGCTGTTCCTTTACTTTAATTTATGTCTAAGTGTAATGTTGGATAGTCCCTCCTGTTCAATTACATCCACAGTCTTTCTTACTACAAGCTGTTCCTTTACTTTAATTTATGTCTAAGTGTAATGTTGAATAGTCCCTCATGTTCATTTACATCCATATCCTTTCTTACTACAAGCTGTTCCTTTACTTTAATTTATGTCTAAGTGTAATGTTGAATAGTCTCTCATGTTTATTGACATACATGTCTTTTCTTACTTCAAGCTGTTCCTTTACTTTAATTTATGTCTAAGTGTAATGTTGAATAGTCCCTCGTGTTCAATTACATCCACAGTCTTTCTTACTACAAGCTGTTCCTTTACTTTAATTTATGTCTATGTGTAATGTTGAATAGTCCCTCATGTTCATTTACATCCATATCCTTTCTTACTACAAGTTGTTCCTTTACTTTAATTTATGTCTAAGTGTAATGTTGAATAGTCCCTCGTGTTCAATTACATCCAGCCTTTCTTACTACAAGCTGTTCCTTTACTTTAATTTATGTCTAAGTGTAATGTTGAATAGTCTCTCATGTTTATTGACATACATGTCTTTTCTTACTACAAGCTGTTCCTTTACTTTAATTTATGTCTAAGTGTGATGTTGAATAGTCCCTCGTGTTCAATTACATTCACAGTCTTTCTTACTACAAGCTGTTCCTTTACTTTAATTTATGTCTAAGTGTAATGTTGGATAGTCCCTCCTGTTCAATTACATCCACAGTCTTTCTTACTACAAGCTGTTCCTTTACTTTCATTTATGTCTAAGTGTAATGTTTGATAGTCCCTCGTGTTCAATTACATCCACAGTCTTTCTTACTACAAGCTGTTCCTTTACTTTAATTTATGTCTAAGTATAATGTTGGATAGTCCCTCCTGTTCAATTACATCCACAGTCTTTCTTACTACAAGCTGTTCCTTTACTTTAATTTATGTCTAAGTGTAATGTTGAATAGTCCCTCGTGTTCAATTACATTCACAGTCTTTCTTACTACAAGCTGTTCCTTTACTTTAATTTATGTCTAAGTGTAATGTTGGATAGTCCCACGTGTTCAATTACATCCACATGCTTTCTTACTACAAGCTGTTCCTTTACTTTAATTTATGTCTAAGTATAATGTTGAATAGTCCCTCGTGTTCAATTACATCCACAGTCGTTCTTACTACAAGCTGTTCCTTTACTTTAATTTATGTCTAAGTATAATGTTGAATAGTCCCTCGTGTTCAATTACATCCACAGTCTTTCTTACTACAAGCTGTTCCTTTACTTTAATTTAAGTCTAAGTGTAATGTTGGATAGTCACTCGTGTTCAATTACATCCACAGTCTTTCTTACTACAAGCTGTTCCTTTACTTTAATTTATGTCTAAGTGTAATGTTGAATAGTCCCTCGTGTTCAATTACATCCACAGTCTTTCTTACTACAAGCTGTTCCTTAACTTTAATTTATGTCTAAGTGTAAAGTTGAATAGTCCCTCATGTTCAATTACATCCACAGCCTTTCTTACTACAAGCTGTTCCTTTACTTTAATTTATGTCTAAGTATAATGTTGAATAGTCCCTCATGTTCAATTACATCCACAGTCTTTCTTACTACAAGCTGTTCCTTAAATTTACTTTAATTTATGTCTAAGCGTAATGTTGAATAGTCCCTCGTGTTCAATTACATCCATATCCATTCTTAATACAAGCTGTTCCTTTACTTTAATTTATGTTTAAGTGTAATGTTGAATAGTCCCTCGTGTTCAATTACATCCACAGTCTTTCTTACTACAAGCTGTTCCTTTACTTTAATTTATGTCTAAGTGTAATGTTGAATAGTCTCTCATGTTGATTTACATCCATATCCTCTCTTACTACAAACTGTTCCTTTACTTTAATTTATGTCTAAGTATAATGTTGAATAGTCCCTCGTGTTCAATTACATCCACAGTCGTTCTTACTACAAGCTGTTCCTTTACTTTAATTTATGTCTAAGTATGATGTTGAATAGTCCCACGTGTTCAATTACATCCACAGTCTTTCTTACTACAAGCTGTTCCTTTACTTTAATTTATGTCTAAGTGTAATGTTGGATAGTCACTCGTGTTCAGTTACATCCACAGTCTTTCTTACTACAAGCTGTTCCTTTACTTTAATTTATGTCTAAGTGTAATGTTGAATAGTCCCTCGTGTTCAATTACATCCACAGTCTCTCTTACTACAAGCTGTTCCTTTACTTTAATTTATGTCTAAGTATAATGTTGAATAGTCCCTCGTGTTCAATTACATCCACAGTCTTTCTTACTACAAGCTGTTCCTTTACTTTAATTAATGTCTAAGTGTAATGCTGAATAGTCCCTCATGTTCATTTACATCCATAACCTTTCTTACTACAGCTGTTCCTTTACTTTAATTTATGTCTAAGTGTAATGTTGAATAGTCCCTCGTGTTCAATTACATCCAGCCTTTCTTACTACAAGCTGTTCCTTTGCTTTAATTTATGTCTAAGTATAATGTTGAATAGTCCCTCGTGTTCAATTACATCCACAGTCTTTCTTACTACAAGCTGTTCCTTTACTTTAATTTATGTCTAAGTATAATGTTGAATAGTCCCTCATGCTCAATTACATCCACAGTCTTTCTTACTACAAGCTGTTCCTTTACTTTAATCTATGTCTAAGTATAATGTTGAATAGTCCCTCATGTTCAATTACATCCACAGTCTTTCTTACTACAAGCTGTTCCTTTACTTTAATTTATGTCTAAGTGTAATGTTGAATAGTCTCTCATGTTTATTGACATACATGTCTTTTCTTACTACAAGCTGTTCCTTTACTTTAATTTATGTCTAAGTGTGATGTTGAATAGTCCCTCGTGTTCAATTACATTCACAGTCTTTCTTACTACAAGCTGTTCCTTTACTTTAATTTTTGTCGAAGTGTAATGTTGGATAGTCCCTCCTGTTCAATTACATCCACAGTCTTTCTTACTACAAGCTGTTCCTTTACTTTAATTTATGTCTAAGTGTAATGTTGAATAGTCCCTCATGTTCATTTACATCCATATCCTTTCTTACTACAAGCTGTTCCTTTACTTTAATTTATGTCTAAGTGTAATGTTGAATAGTCTCTCATGTTTATTGACATACATGTCTTTTCTTACTACAAGCTGTTCCTTTACTTTAATTTATGTCTAAGTGTAATGTTGAATAGTCCCTCGTGTTCAATTACATCCACAGTCTTTCTTACTACAAGCTGTTCCTTTACTTTAATTTATGTCTATGTGTAATGTTGAATAGTCCCTCATGTTCATTTACATCCATATCCTTTCTTACTACAAGCTGTTCCTTTACTTTAATTTATGTCTAAGTGTAATGTTGAATAGTCCCTCGTGTTCAATTACATCCACATGCTTTCTTACTACAAGCTGTTCCTTTACTTTAATTTATGTCTAAGTATAATGTTGAATAGTCCCTCGTGTTCAATTACATCCACAGTCGTTCTTACTACAAGCTGTTCCTTTACTTTAATTATATGTCCAAGTGTAATGTTGAATAGTCCCTCATGTTCATTTACATCCATATCCTTTCTTACTACAAGCTGTTCCTTTACTTTAATTTATGTCTAAGTGTAATGTTGAATAGTCCCTCGTGTTCAATTACATCCAGCCTTTCTTACTACAAGCTGTTCCTTTACTTTAATTTATGTCTAAGTGTAATGTTGAATAGTCCCTCATGTTCATTTACATCCATATCCTTTCTTACTACAAGCTGTTCCTTTACTTTAATTTATGTCTAAGTGTAATGTTGAATAGTCTCTCATGTTTATTGACATACATGTCTTTTCTTACTACAAGCTGTTCCTTTACTTTAATTTATGTCTAAGTGTGATGTTGAATAGTCCCTCGTGTTCAATTACATTCACAGTCTTTCTTACTACAAGCTGTTCCTTTACTTTAATTTATGTCTAAGTGTAATGTTGGATAGTCCCTCCTGTTCAATTACATCCACAGTCTTTCTTACTACAAGCTGTTCCTTTACTTTAATTTATGTCTAAGTGTAATGTTGAATAGTCCCTCATGTTTATTTACATCCATATCCTTTCTTACTACAAGCTGTTCCTTTACTTTAATTTATGTCTAAGTGTAATGTTGAATAGTCTCTCATGTTTATTGACATACATGTCTTTTCTTACTACAAGCTGTTCCTTTACTTTAATTTATGTCTAAGTGTAATGTTGAATAGTCCCTCGTGTTCAATTACATCCACAGTCTTTCTTACTACAAGCTGTTCCTTTACTTTAATTTATGTCTATGTGTAATGTTGAATAGTCCCTCATGTTCATTTACATCCATATCCTTTCTTACTACAAGCTGTTCCTTTACTTTAATTTATGTCTAAGTATAATGTTGAATAGTCCCTCATGTTCAATTACATCCACAGTCTTTCTTACTACAAGCTGTTCCTTTACTTTAATTTATGTCTAAGTATAATGTTGAATAGTCCCTCATGTTCAATTACATCCACAGTCTTTCTTACTACAAGCTGTTCCTTTACTTTAATTTATGTCTAAGTGTAATGTTGAATAGTCTCTCATGTTTATTGACATACATGTCTTTTCTTACTACAAGCTGTTCCTTTACTTTAATTTATGTCTAAGTGTGATGTTGAATAGTCCCTCGTGTTCAATTACATTCACAGTCTTTCTTACTACAAGCTGTTCCTTTACTTTAATTTTTGTCTAAGTGTAATGTTGGATAGTCCCTCCTGTTCAATTACATCCACAGTCTTTCTTACTACAAGCTGTTCCTTTACTTTAATTTATGTCTAAGTGTAATGTTGAATAGTCCCTCATGTTCATTTACATCCATATCCTTTCTTACTACAAGCTGTTCCTTTACTTTAATTTATGTCTAAGTGTAATGTTGAATAGTCTCTCATGTTTATTGACATACATGTCTTTTCTTACTACAAGCTGTTCCTTTACTTTAATTTATGTCTAAGTGTAATGTTGAATAGTCCCTCGTGTTCAATTACATCCACAGTCTTTCTTACTACAAGCTGTTCCTTTACTTTAATTTATGTCTATGTGTAATGTTGAATAGTCCCTCATGTTCATTTACATCCATATCCTTTCTTACTACAAGCTGTTCCTTTACTTTAATTTATGTCTAAGTGTAATGTTGAATAGTCCCTCGTGTTCAATTACATCCACATGCTTTCTTACTACAAGCTGTTCCTTTACTTTAATTTATGTCTAAGTATAATGTTGAATAGTCCCTCGTGTTCAATTACATCCACAGTCGTTCTTACTACAAGCTGTTCCTTTACTTTAATTATATGTCCAAGTGTAATGTTGAATAGTCCCTCATGTTCATTTACATCCATATCCTTTCTTACTACAAGCTGTTCCTTTACTTTAATTTATGTCTAAGTGTAATGTTGAATAGTCCCTCGTGTTCAATTACATCCAGCCTTTCTTACTACAAGCTGTTCCTTTACTTTAATTTATGTCTAAGTGTAATGTTGAATAGTCCCTCATGTTCATTTACATCCATATCCTTTCTTACTACAAGCTGTTCCTTTACTTTAATTTATGTCTAAGTGTAATGTTGAATAGTCTCTCATGTTTATTGACATACATGTCTTTTCTTACTACAAGCTGTTCCTTTACTTTAATTTATGTCTAAGTGTGATTTTGAATAGTCCCTCGTGTTCAATTACATTCACAGTCTTTCTTACTACAAGCTGTTCCTTTACTTTAATTTATGTCTAAGTGTAATGTTGGATAGTCCCTCCTGTTCAATTACATCCACAGTCTTTCTTACTACAAGCTGTTCCTTTACTTTAATTTATGTCTAAGTGTAATGTTGAATAGTCCCTCATGTTCATTTACATCCATATCCTTTCTTACTACAAGCTGTTCCTTTACTTTAATTTATGTCTAAGTGTAATGTTGAATAGTCTCTCATGTTTATTGACATACATGTCTTTTCTTACTACAAGCTGTTCCTTTACTTTAATTTATGTCTAAGTGTAATGTTGAATAGTCCCTCGTGTTCAATTACATCCACAGTCTTTCTTACTACAAGCTGTTCCTTTACTTTAATTTATGTCTATGTGTAATGTTGAATAGTCCCTCATGTTCATTTACATCCATATCCTTTCTTACTACAAGCTGTTCCTTTACTTTAATTTATGTCTAAGTGTAATGTTGAATAGTCCCTCGTGTTCAATTACATCCAGCCTTTCTTACTACAAGCTGTTCCTTTACTTTAATTTATGTCTAAGTGTAATGTTGAATAGTCTCTCATGTTTATTGACATACATGTCTTTTCTTACTACAAGCTGTTCCTTTACTTTAATTTATGTCTAAGTGTGATGTTGAATAGTCCCTCGTGTTCAATTACATTCACAGTCTTTCTTACTACAAGCTGTTCCTTTACTTTAATTTATGTCTAAGTGTAATGTTGGATAGTCCCTCCTGTTCAATTACATCCACAGTCTTTCTTACTACAAGCTGTTCCTTTACTTTCATTTATGTCTAAGTGTAATGTTTGATAGTCCCTCGTGTTCAATTACATCCACAGTCTTTCTTACTACAAGCTGTTCCTTTACTTTAATTTATGTCTAAGTATAATGTTGGATAGTCCCTCCTGTTCAATTACATCCACAGTCTTTCTTACTACAAGCTGTTCCTTTACTTTAATTTATGTCTAAGTGTAATGTTGAATAGTCCCTCGTGTTCAATTACATTCACAGTCTTTCTTACTACAAGCTGTTCCTTTACTTTAATTTATGTCTAAGTGTAATGTTGGATAGTCCCACGTGTTCAATTACATCCACATGCTTTCTTACTACAAGCTGTTCCTTTACTTTAATTTATGTCTAAGTATAATGTTGAATAGTCCCTCGTGTTCAATTACATCCACAGTCGTTCTTACTACAAGCTGTTCCTTTACTTTAATTATATGTCCAAGTGTAATGTTGAATAGTCCCTCATGTTCATTTACATCCATATCCTTTCTTACTACAAGCTGTTCCTTTACTTTAATTTATGTCTAAGTGTAATGTTGAATAGTCCCTCGTGTTCAATTACATCCAGCCTTTCTTACTACAAGCTGTTCCTTTACTTTAATTTATGTCTAAGTGTAATGTTGAATAGTCCCTCATGTTCATTTACATCCATATCCTTTCTTACTACAAGCTGTTCCTTTACTTTAATTTATGTCTAAGTGTAATGTTGAATAGTCTCTCATGTTTATTGACATACATGTCTTTTCTTACTACAAGCTGTTCCTTTACTTTAATTTATGTCTAAGTGTGATGTTGAATAGTCCCTCGTGTTCAATTACATTCACAGTCTTTCTTACTACAAGCTGTTCCTTTACTTTAATTTATGTCTAAGTGTAATGTTGGATAGTCCCTCCTGTTCAATTACATCCACAGTCTTTCTTACTACAAGCTGTTCCTTTACTTTAATTTATGTCTAAGTGTAATGTTGAATAGTCCCTCATGTTCATTTACATCCATATCCTTTCTTACTACAAGCTGTTCCTTTACTTTAATTTATGTCTAAGTGTAATGTTGAATAGTCTCTCATGTTTATTGACATACATGTCTTTTCTTACTACTAGCTGTTCCTTTACTTTAATTTATGTCTAAGTGTAATGTTGAATAGTCCCTCGTGTTCAATTACATCCACAGTCTTTCTTACTACAAGCTGTTCCTTTACTTTAATTTATGTCTATGTGTAATGTTGAATAGTCCCTCATGTTCATTTACATCCATATCCTTTCTTACTACAAGCTGTTCCTTTACTTTAATTTATGTTTAAGTGTAATGTTGAATAGTCCCTCGTGTTCAATTACATCCAGCCTTTCTTACTACAAGCTGTTCCTTTACTTTAATTTATGTCTAAGTGTAATGTTGAATAGTCTCTCATGTTTATTGACATACATGTCTTTTCTTACTACAAGCTGTTCCTTTACTTTAATTTATGTCTAAGTGTGATGTTGAATAGTCCCTCGTGTTCAATTACATTCACAGTCTTTCTTACTACAAGCTGTTCCTTTACTTTAATTTATGTCTAAGTGTAATGTTGGATAGTCCCTCCTGTTCAATTACATCCACAGTCTTTCTTACTACAAGCTGTTCCTTTACTTTCATTTATGTCTAAGTGTAATGTTTGATAGTCCCTCGTGTTCAATTACATCCACAGTCTTTCTTACTACAAGCTGTTCCTTTACTTTAATTTATGTCTAAGTATAATGTTGGATAGTCCCTCCTGTTCAATTACATCCACAGTCTTTCTTACTACAAGCTGTTCCTTTACTTTAATTTATGTCTAAGTGTAATGTTGAATAGTCCCTCGTGTTCAATTACATTCACAGTCTTTCTTACTACAAGCTGTTCCTTTACTTTAATTTATGTCTAAGTGTAATGTTGGATAGTCCCACGTGTTCAATTACATCCACATGCTTTCTTACTACAAGCTGTTCCTTTACTTTAATTTATGTCTAAGTATAATGTTGAATAGTCCCTCGTGTTCAATTACATCCACAGTCGTTCTTACTACAAGCTGTTCCTTTACTTTAATTTATGTCTAAGTATAATGTTGAATAGTCCCTCGTGTTCAATTACATCCACAGTCTTTCTTACTACAAGCTGTTCCTTTACTTTAATTTAAGTCTAAGTGTAATGTTGGATAGTCACTCGTGTTCAATTACATCCACAGTCTTTCTTACTACAAGCTGTTCCTTTACTTTAATTTATGTCTAAGTGTAATGTTGAATAGTCCCTCGTGTTCAATTACATCCACAGTCTTTCTTACTACAAGCTGTTCCTTAACTTTAATTTATGTCTAAGTGTAAAGTTGAATAGTCCCTCATGTTCAATTACATCCACAGCCTTTCTTACTACAAGCTGTTCCTTTACTTTAATTTATGTCTAAGTATAATGTTGAATAGTCCCTCATGTTCAATTACATCCACAGTCTTTCTTACTACAAGCTGTTCCTTTACTTTAATTTATGTCTAAGTGTAATGTTGAATAATCCCTCTTGTTCAATTACATCCACATCCTTTCTTACTACAAGCAGTTCCTTAAATTTACTTTAATTTATGTCTAAGCGTAATGTTGAATAGTCCCTCGTGTTCAATTACATCCATATCCTTTCTTAATACAAGCTGTTCCTTTACTTTAATTTATGTCTAAGTGTAATGTTGAATAGTCCCTCGTGTTCAATTACATCCACAGTCTTTCTTACTACAAGCTGTTCCTTTACTTTAATTTATGTCTAAGTGTAATGTTGAATAGTCTCTCATGTTGATTTACATCCATATCCTCTCTTACTACAAACTGTTCCTTTACTTTAATTTATGTCTAAGTATAATGTTGAATAGTCCCTCGTGTTCAATTACATCCACAGTCGTTCTTACTACAAGCTGTTCCTTTACTTTAATTTATGTCTAAGTATGATGTTGAATAGTCCCACGTGTTCAATTACATCCACAGTCTTTCTTACTACAAGCTGTTCCTTTACTTTAATTTATGTCTAAGTGTAATGTTGGATAGTCACTCGTGTTCAGTTACATCCACAGTCTTTCTTACTACAAGCTGTTCCTTTACTTTAATTTATGTCTAAGTGTAATGTTGAATAGTCCCTCGTGTTCAATTACATCCACAGTCTCTCTTACTACAAGCTGTTCCTTTACTTTAATCTATGTCTAAGTATAATGTTGAATAGTCCCTCGTGTTCAATTACATCCACAGTCTTTCTTACTACAAGCTGTTCCTTTACTTTAATTAATGTCTAAGTGTAATGCTGAATAGTCCCTCATGTTCATTTACATCCATAACCTTTCTTACTACAGCTGTTCCTTTACTTTAATTTATGTCTAAGTGTAATGTTGAATAGTCCCTCGTGTTCAATTACATCCAGCCTTTCTTACTACAAGCTGTTCCTTTACTTTAATTTATGTCTAAGTATAATGTTGAATAGTCCCTCGTGTTCAATTACATCCACAGTCTTTCTTACTACAAGCTGTTCCTTTACTTTAATTTATGTCTAAGTATAATGTTGAATAGTCCCTCATGTTCAATTACATCCACAGTCTTTCTTACTACAAGCTGTTCCTTTCCTTTAATTTATGTCTAAGTATAATGTTGAATAGTCCCTCATGTTCAATTACATCCACAGTCTTTCTTACTACAAGCTGTTCCTTTACTTTAATTTATGTCTAAGTATAATGTTGAATAGTCCCTCATGTTCAATTACATCCACAGTCTTTCTTACTACAAGCTGTTCCTTTACTTTAATTTATGTCTAAGTGTAATGTTGAATAGTCTCTCATGTTTATTGACATACATGTCTTTTCTTACTACAAGCTGTTCCTTTACTTTAATTTATGTCTAAGTGTGATGTTGAATAGTCCCTCGTGTTCAATTACATTCACAGTCTTTCTTACTACAAGCTGTTCCTTTACTTTAATTTTTGTCTAAGTGTAATGTTGGATAGTCCCTCCTGTTCAATTACATCCACAGTCTTTCTTACTACAAGCTGTTCCTTTACTTTAATTTATGTCTAAGTGTAATGTTGAATAGTCCCTCATGTTCATTTACATCCATATCCTTTCTTACTACAAGCTGTTCCTTTACTTTAATTTATGTCTAAGTGTAATGTTGAATAGTCTCTCATGTTTATTGACATACATGTCTTTTCTTACTACAAGCTGTTCCTTTACTTTAATTTATGTCTAAGTGTAATGTTGAATAGTCCCTCGTGTTCAATTACATCCACAGTCTTTCTTACTACAAGCTGTTCCTTTACTTTAATTTATGTCTATGTGTAATGTTGAATAGTCCCTCATGTTCATTTACATCCATATCCTTTCTTACTACAAGCTGTTCCTTTACTTTAATTTATGTCTAAGTGTAATGTTGAATAGTCCCTCGTGTTCAATTACATCCAGCCTTTCTTACTACAAGCTGTTCCTTTACTTTAATTTATGTCTAAGTGTAATGTTGAATAGTCTCTCATGTTTATTGACATACATGTCTTTTCTTACTACAAGCTGTTCCTTTACTTTAATTTATGTCTAAGTGTGATGTTGAATAGTCCCTCGTGTTCAATTACATTCACAGTCTTTCTTACTACAAGCTGTTCCTTTACTTTAATTTATGTCTAAGTGTAATGTTGGATAGTCCCTCCTGTTCAATTACATCCACAGTCTTTCTTACTACAAGCTGTTCCTTTACTTTCATTTATGTCTAAGTGTAATGTTTGATAGTCCCTCGTGTTCAATTACATCCACAGTCTTTCTTACTACAAGCTGTTCCTTTACTTTAATTTATGTCTAAGTATAATGTTGGATAGTCCCTCCTGTTCAATTACATCCACAGTCTTTCTTACTACAAGCTGTTCCTTTACTTTAATTTATGTCTAAGTGTAATGTTGAATAGTCCCTCGTGTTCAATTACATTCACAGTCTTTCTTACTACAAGCTGTTCCTTTACTTTAATTTATGTCTAAGTGTAATGTTGGATAGTCCCACGTGTTCAATTACATCCACATGCTTTCTTACTACAAGCTGTTCCTTTACTTTAATTTATGTCTAAGTATAATGTTGAATAGTCCCTCGTGTTCAATTACATCCACAGTCGTTCTTACTACAAGCTGTTCCTTTACTTTAATTTATGTCTAAGTATAATGTTGAATAGTCCCTCGTGTTCAATTACATCCACAGTCTTTCTTACTACAAGCTGTTCCTTTACTTTAATTTAAGTCTAAGTGTAATGTTGAATAGTCCCTCGTGTTCAATTACATCCACAGTCTTTCTTACTACAAGCTGTTCCTTAACTTTAATTTATGTCTAAGTGTAATGTTGAATAGTCCCTCGTGTTCAATTACATCCACAGTCTTTCTTACTACAAGCTGTTCCTTAACTTTAATTTATGTCTAAGTGTAATGTTGAATAGTCCCTCATGTTCAATTACATCCACAGCCTTTCTTACTACAAGCTGTTCCTTTAATTTAATTTATGTCTAAGTATAATGTTGAATAGTCCCTCATGTTCAATTACATCCACAGTCTTTCTTACTACAAGCTGTTCCTTTACTTTAATTTATGTCTAAGTGTAATGTTGAATAATCCCTCTTGTTCAATTACATCCACATCCTTTCTTACTACAAGCAGTTCCTTAAATTTACTTTAATTTATGTCTAAGCGTAATGTTGAATAGTCCCTCGTGTTCAATTACATCCATATCCTTTCTTAATACAAGCTGTTCCTTTACTTTAATTTATGTCTAAGTGTAATGTTGAATAGTCCCTCGTGTTCAATTACATCCACAGTCTTTCTTACTACAAGCTGTTCCTTTACTTTAATTTATGTCTAAGTGTAATGTTGAATAGTCTCTCATGTTCATTTACATCCATATCCTCTCTTACTACAAACTGTTCCTTTACTTTAATTTATGTCTAAGTATAATGTTGAATAGTCCCTCGTGTTCAATTACATCCACAGTCGTTCTTACTACAAGCTGTTCCTTTACTTTAATTTATGTCTAAGTATGATGTTGAATAGTCCCACGTGTTCAATTACATCCACAGTCTTTCTTACTACAAGCTGTTCCTTTACTTTAATTTATGTCTAAGTGTAATGTTGGATAGTCACTCGTGTTCAGTTACATCCACAGTCTTTCTTACTACAAGCTGTTCCTTTACTTTAATTTATGTCTAAGTGTAATGTTGAATAGTCCCTCGTGTTCAATTACATCCACAGTCTCTCTTACTACAAGCTGTTCCTTTACTTTAATTTATGTCTAAGTATAATGTTGAATAGTCCCTCGTGTTCAATTACATCCACAGTCTTTCTTACTACAAGCTGTTCCTTTACTTTAATTAATGTCTAAGTGTAATGCTGAATAGTCCCTCATGTTCATTTACATCCATAACCTTTCTTACTACAGCTGTTCCTTTACTTTAATTTATGTCTAAGTGTAATGTTGAATAGTCCCTCGTGTTCAATTACATCCAGCCTTTCTTACTACAAGCTGTTCCTTTACTTTAATTTATGTCTAAGTATAATGTTGAATAGTCCCTCGTGTTCAATTACATCCACAGTCTTTCTTACTACAAGCTGTTCCTTTACTTTAATTTATGTCTAAGTATAATGTTGAATAGTCCCTCATGTTCAATTACATCCACAGTCTTTCTTACTACAAGCTGTTCCTTTACTTTAATTTATGTCTAAGTATAATGTTGAATAGTCCCTCATGTTCAATTACATCCACAGTCTTTCTTACTACAAGCTGTTCCTTTACTTTAATTTATGTCTAAGTATAATGTTGAATAGTCCCTCATGTTCAATTACATCCACAGTCTTTCTTACTACAAGCTGTTCCTTTACTTTAATTTATGTCTAAGTGTAATGTTGAATAGTCTCTCATGTTTATTGACATACATGTCTTTTCTTACTACAAGCTGTTCCTTTACTTTAATTTATGTCTAAGTGTGATGCTGAATAGTCCCTCGTGTTCAATTACATTCACAGTCTTTCTTACTACAAGCTGTTCCTTTACTTTAATTTTTGTCTAAGTGTAATGTTGGATAGTCCCTCGTGTTCAATTACATCCACAGTCTTTCTTACTACAAGCTGTTCCTTTACTTTAATTTATGTCTAAGTGTAATGTTGAATAGTCCCTCATGTTCATTTACATCCATATCCTTTCTTACTACAAGCTGTTCCTTTACTTTAATTTTTGTCTAAGTGTAATGTTGGATAGTCCCTCCTGTTCAATTACATCCACAGTCTTTCTTACTACAAGCTGTTCCTTTACTTTAATTTATGTCTAAGTGTAATGTTGGATAGTCCCACGTGTTCAATTACATCCACATGCTTTCTTACTACAAGCTGTTCCTTTACTTTAATTTATGTCTAAGTATAATGTTGAATAGTCCCTCGTGTTCAATTACATCCACAGTCGTTCTTACTACAAGCTGTTCCTTTACTTTAATTTATGTCTAAGTATAATGTTGAATAGTCCCTCGTGTTCAATTACATCCACAGTCTTTCTTACTACAAGCTGTTCCTTTACTTTAATTTAAGTCTAAGTGTAATGTTGGATAGTCACTCGTGTTCAATTACATCCACAGTCTTTCTTACTACAAGCTGTTCCTTTACTTTAATTTATGTCTAAGTGTAATGTTGAATAGTCCCTCGTGTTCAATTACATCCACAGTCTTTCTTACTACAAGCTGTTCCTTAACTTTAATTTATGTCTAAGTGTAATGTTGAATAGTCCCTCATGTTCAATTACATCCACAGCCTTTCTTACTACAAGCTGTTCCTTTAATTTAATTTATGTCTAAGTATAATGTTGAATAGTCCCTCATGTTCAATTACATCCACAGTCTTTCTTACTACAAGCTGTTCCTTTACTTTAATTTATGTCTAAGTGTAATGTTGAATAATCCCTCTTGTTCAATTACATCCACATCCTTTCTTACTACAAGCAGTTCCTTAAATTTACTTTAATTTATGTCTAAGCGTAATGTTGAATAGTCCCTCGTGTTCAATTACATCCATATCCTTTCTTAATACAAGCTGTTCCTTTACTTTAATTTATGTCTAAGTGTAATGTTGAATAGTCCCTCGTGTTCAATTACATCCACAGTCTTTCTTACTACAAGCTGTTCCTTTACTTTAATTTATGTCTAAGTGTAATGTTGAATAGTCTCTCATGTTCATTTACATCCATATCCTCTCTTACTACAAACTGTTCCTTTACTTTAATTTATGTCTAAGTATAATGTTGAATAGTCCCTCGTGTTCAATTACATCCACAGTCGTTCTTACTACAAGCTGTTCCTTTACTTTAATTTATGTCTAAGTATGATGTTGAATAGTCCCACGTGTTCAATTACATCCACAGTCTTTCTTACTACAAGCTGTTCCTTTACTTTAATTTATGTCTAAGTGTAATGTTGGATAGTCACTCGTGTTCAGTTACATCCACAGTCTTTCTTACTACAAGCTGTTCCTTTACTTTAATTTATGTCTAAGTGTAATGTTGAATAGTCCCTCGTGTTCAATTACATCCACAGTCTCTCTTACTACAAGCTGTTCCTTTACTTTAATTTATGTCTAAGTATAATGTTGAATAGTCCCTCGTGTTCAATTACATCCACAGTCTTTCTTACTACAAGCTGTTCCTTTACTTTAATTTATGTCTAAGTATAATGTTGAATAGTCCCTCATGTTCAATTACATCCACAGTCTTTCTTACTACAAGCTGTTCCTTTACTTTAATTTATGTCTAAGTATAATGTTGAATAGTCCCTCATGTTCAATTACATCCACAGTCTTTCTTACTACAAGCTGTTCCTTTACTTTAATTTATGTCTAAGTATAATGTTGAATAGTCCCTCATGTTCAATTACATCCACAGTCTTTCTTACTACAAGCTGTTCCTTTACTTTAATTTATGTCTAAGTGTAATGTTGAATAGTCTCTCATGTTTATTGACATACATGTCTTTTCTTACTACAAGCTGTTCCTTTACTTTAATTTATGTCTAAGTGTGATGTTGAATAGTCCCTCGTGTTCAATTACATTCACAGTCTTTCTTACTACAAGCTGTTCCTTTACTTTAATTTTTGTCTAAGTGTAATGTTGGATAGTCCCTCGTGTTCAATTACATCCACAGTCTTTCTTACTACAAGCTGTTCCTTTACTTTAATTTATGTCTAAGTGTAATGTTGAATAGTCCCTCATGTTCATTTACATCCATATCCTTTCTTACTACAAGCTGTTCCTTTACTTTAATTTTTGTCTAAGTGTAATGTTGGATAGTCCCTCCTGTTCAATTACATCCACAGTCTTTCTTACTACAAGCTGTTCCTTTACTTTAATTTATGTCTAAGTGTAATGTTGGATAGTCCCACGTGTTCAATTACATCCACATGCTTTCTTACTACAAGCTGTTCCTTTACTTTAATTTATGTCTAAGTATAATGTTGAATAGTCCCTCGTGTTCAATTACATCCACAGTCGTTCTTACTACAAGCTGTTCCTTTACTTTAATTTATGTCTAAGTATAATGTTGAATAGTCCCTCGTGTTCAATTACATCCACAGTCTTTCTTACTACAAGCTGTTCCTTTACTTTAATTTAAGTCTAAGTGTAATGTTGGATAGTCACTCGTGTTCAATTACATCCACAGTCTTTCTTACTACAAGCTGTTCCTTTACTTTAATTTATGTCTAAGTGTAATGTTGAATAGTCCCTCGTGTTCAATTACATCCACAGTCTTTCTTACTACAAGCTGTTCCTTAACTTTAATTTATGTCTAAGTGTAATGTTGAATAGTCCCTCATGTTCAATTACATCCACAGCCTTTCTTACTACAAGCTGTTCCTTTAATTTAATTTATGTCTAAGTATAATGTTGAATAGTCCCTCATGTTCAATTACATCCACAGTCTTTCTTACTACAAGCTGTTCCTTTACTTTAATTTATGTCTAAGTGTAATGTTGAATAATCCCTCTTGTTCAATTACATCCACATCCTTTCTTACTACAAGCAGTTCCTTAAATTTACTTTAATTTATGTCTAAGCGTAATGTTGAATAGTCCCTCGTGTTCAATTACATCCATATCCTTTCTTAATACAAGCTGTTCCTTTACTTTAATTTATGTCTAAGTGTAATGTTGAATAGTCCCTCGTGTTCAATTACATCCACAGTCTTTCTTACTACAAGCTGTTCCTTTACTTTAATTTATGTCTAAGTGTAATGTTGAATAGTCTCTCATGTTCATTTACATCCATATCCTCTCTTACTACAAACTGTTCCTTTACTTTAATTTATGTCTAAGTATAATGTTGAATAGTCCCTCGTGTTCAATTACATCCACAGTCGTTCTTACTACAAGCTGTTCCTTTACTTTAATTTATGTCTAAGTATGATGTTGAATAGTCCCACGTGTTCAATTACATCCACAGTCTTTCTTACTACAAGCTGTTCCTTTACTTTAATTTATGTCTAAGTGTAATGTTGGATAGTCACTCGTGTTCAGTTACATCCACAGTCTTTCTTACTACAAGCTGTTCCTTTACTTTAATTTATGTCTAAGTGTAATGTTGAATAGTCCCTCGTGTTCAATTACATCCACAGTCTCTCTTACTACAAGCTGTTCCTTTACTTTAATTTATGTCTAAGTATAATGTTGAATAGTCCCTCGTGTTCAATTACATCCACAGTCTTTCTTACTACAAGCTGTTCCTTTACTTTAATTAATGTCTAAGTGTAATGCTGAATAGTCCCTCATGTTCATTTACATCCATAACCTTTCTTACTACAGCTGTTCCTTTACTTTAATTTATGTCTAAGTGTAATGTTGAATAGTCCCTCGTGTTCAATTACATCCAGCCTTTCTTACTACAAGCTGTTCCTTTACTTTAATTTATGTCTAAGTATAATGTTGAATAGTCCCTCGTGTTCAATTACATCCACAGTCTTTCTTACTACAAGCTGTTCCTTTACTTTAATTTATGTCTAAGTATAATGTTGAATAGTCCCTCATGTTCAATTACATCCACAGTCTTTCTTACTACAAGCTGTTCCTTTACTTTAATTTATGTCTAAGTATAATGTTGAATAGTCCCTCATGTTCAATTACATCCACAGTC
Source organism: Bathymodiolus brooksi (assembly GCA_963680875.1). Taxonomy (NCBI): domain Eukaryota; kingdom Metazoa; phylum Mollusca; class Bivalvia; order Mytilida; family Modiolidae; genus Bathymodiolus; species Bathymodiolus brooksi. Next base: position 29,537 of record CAVMGF010000062.1, read on the forward strand.
TTTCTTACTACAAGCTGTTCCTTTACTTTAATTTATGTCTAAGTATAATGTTGAATAGTCCCTCATGTTCAATTACATCCACAGTCTTTCTTACTACAAGCTGTTCCTTTACTTTAATTTATGTCTAAGTGTAATGTTGAATAGTCTCTCATGTTTATTGACATACATGTCTTTTCTTACTACAAGCTGTTCCTTTACTTTAATTTATGTCTAAGTGTGATGTTGAATAGTCCCTCGTGTTCAATTACATTCACAGTCTTTCTTACTACAAGCTGTTCCTTTACTTTAATTTTTGTCTAAGTGTAATGTTGGATAGTCCCTCCTGTTCAATTACATCCACAGTCTTTCTTACTACAAGCTGTTCCTTTACTTTAATTTATGTCTAAGTGTAATGTTGAATAGTCCCTCATGTTCATTTACATCCATATCCTTTCTTACTACAAGCTGTTCCTTTACTTTAATTTATGTCTAAGTGTAATGTTGAATAGTCTCTCATGTTTATTGACATACATGTCTTTTCTTACTACAAGCTGTTCCTTTACTTTAATTTATGTCTAAGTGTAATGTTGAATAGTCCCTCGTGTTCAATTACATCCACAGTCTTTCTTACTACAAGCTGTTCCTTTACTTTAATTTATGTCTATGTGTAATGTTGAATAGTCCCTCATGTTCATTTACATCCATATCCTTTCTTACTACAAGCTGTTCCTTTACTTTAATTTATGTCTAAGTGTAATGTTGAATAGTCCCTCGTGTTCAATTACATCCAGCCTTTCTTACTACAAGCTGTTCCTTTACTTTAATTTATGTCTAAGTGTAATGTTGAATAGTCTCTCATGTTTATTGACATACATGTCTTTTCTTACTACAAGCTGTTCCTTTACTTTAATTTATGTCTAAGTGTGATGTTGAATAGTCCCTCGTGTTCAATTACATTCACAGTCTTTCTTACTACAAGCTGTTCCTTTACTTTAATTTATGTCTAAGTGTAATGTTGGATAGTCCCTCCTGTTCAATTACATCCACAGTCTTTCTTACTACAAGCTGTTCCTTTACTTTCATTTATGTCTAAGTGTAATGTTTGATAGTCCCTCGTGTTCAATTACATCCACAGTCTTTCTTACTACAAGCTGTTCCTTTACTTTAATTTATGTCTAAGTATAATGTTGGATAGTCCCTCCTGTTCAATTACATCCACAGTCTTTCTTACTACAAGCTGTTCCTTTACTTTAATTTATGTCTAAGTGTAATGTTGAATAGTCCCTCGTGTTCAATTACATTCACAGTCTTTCTTACTACAAGCTGTTCCTTTACTTTAATTTATGTCTAAGTGTAATGTTGGATAGTCCCACGTGTTCAATTACATCCACATGCTTTCTTACTACAAGCTGTTCCTTTACTTTAATTTATGTCTAAGTATAATGTTGAATAGTCCCTCGTGTTCAATTACATCCACAGTCGTTCTTACTACAAGCTGTTCCTTTACTTTAATTTATGTCTAAGTATAATGTTGAATAGTCCCTCGTGTTCAATTACATCCACGGTCTTTCTTACTACAAGCTGTTCCTTTACTTTAATTTAAGTCTAAGTGTAATGTTGGATAGTCACTCGTGTTCAATTACATCCACAGTCTTTCTTACTACAAGCTGTTCCTTTACTTTAATTTATGTCTAAGTGTAATGTTGAATAGTCCCTCGTGTTCAATTACATCCACAGTCTTTCTTACTACAAGCTGTTCCTTAACTTTAATTTATGTCTAAGTGTAATGTTGAATAGTCCCTCATGTTCAATTACATCCACAGCCTTTCTTACTACAAGCTGTTCCTTTACTTTAATTTATGTCTAAGTATAATGTTGAATAGTCCCTCATGTTCAATTACATCCACAGTCTTTCTTACTACAAGCTGTTCCTTTACTTTAATTTATGTCTAAGTGTAATGTTGAATAATCCCTCTTGTTCAATTACATCCACATCCTTTCTTACTACAAGCAGTTCCTTAAATTTACTTTAATTTATGTCTAAGCGTAATGTTGAATAGTCCCTCGTGTTCAATTACATCCATATCCTTTCTTAATACAAGCTGTTCCTTTACTTTAATTTATGTCTAAGTGTAATGTTGAATAGTCCCTCGTGTTCAATTACATCCACAGTCTTTCTTACTACAAGCTGTTCCTTTACTTTAATTTATGTCTAAGTGTAATGTTGAATAGTCTCTCATGTTCATTTACATCCATATCCTCTCTTACTACAAACTGTTCCTTTACTTTAATTTATGTCTAAGTATAATGTTGAATAGTCCCTCGTGTTCAATTACATCCACAGTCGTTCTTACTACAAGCTGTTCCTTTACTTTAATTTATGTCTAAGTATGATGTTGAATAGTCCCACGTGTTCAATTACATCCACAGTCTTTCTTACTACAAGCTGTTCCTTTACTTTAATTTATGTCTAAGTGTAATGTTGGATAGTCACTCGTGTTCAGTTACATCCACAGTCTTTCTTACTACAAGCTGTTCCTTTACTTTAATTAATGTCTAAGTGTAATGCTGAATAGTCCCTCATGTTCATTTACATCCATAACCTTTCTTACTACAGCTGTTCCTTTACTTTAATTTATGTCTAAGTGTAATGTTGAATAGTCCCTCGTGTTCAATTACATCCAGCCTTTCTTACTACAAGCTGTTCCTTTACTTTAATTTATGTCTAAGTATAATGTTGAATAGTCCCTCGTGTTCAATTACATCCACAGTCTTTCTTACTACAAGCTGTTCCTTTACTTTAATTTATGTCTAAGTATAATGTTGAATAGTCCCTCATGTTCAATTACATCCACAGTCTTTCTTACTACAAGCTGTTCCTTTACTTTAATTTATGTCTAAGTATAATGTTGAATAGTCCCTCATGTTCAATTACATCCACAGTCTTTCTTACTACAAGCTGTTCCTTTACTTTAATTTATGTCTAAGTATAATGTTGAATAGTCCCTCATGTTCAATTACATCCACAGTCTTTCTTACTACAAGCTGTTCCTTTACTTTAATTTATGTCTAAGTGTAATGTTGAATAGTCTCTCATGTTTATTGACATACATGTCTTTTCTTACTACAAGCTGTTCCTTTACTTTAATTTATGTCTAAGTGTGATGTTGAATAGTCCCTCGTGTTCAATTACATTCACAGTCTTTCTTACTACAAGCTGTTCCTTTACTTTAATTTTTGTCTAAGTGTAATGTTGGATAGTCCCTCCTGTTCAATTACATCCACAGTCTTTCTTACTACAAGCTGTTCCTTTACTTTAATTTATGTCTAAGTGTAATGTTGAATAGTCCCTCATGTTCATTTACATCCATATCCTTTCTTACTACAAGCTGTTCCTTTACTTTAATTTATGTCTAAGTGTAATGTTGAATAGTCTCTCATGTTTATTGACATACATGTCTTTTCTTACTACAAGCTGTTCCTTTACTTTAATTTATGTCTAAGTGTAATGTTGAATAGTCCCTCGTGTTCAATTACATCCACAGTCTTTCTTACTACAAGCTGTTCCTTTACTTTAATTTATGTCTATGTGTAATGTTGAATAGTCCCTCATGTTCATTTACATCCATATCCTTTCTTACTACAAGCTGTTCCTTTACTTTAATTTATGTCTAAGTGTAATGTTGAATAGTCCCTCGTGTTCAATTACATCCAGCCTTTCTTACTACAAGCTGTTCCTTTACTTTAATTTATGTCTAAGTGTAATGTTGAATAGTCTCTCATGTTTATTGACATACATGTCTTTTCTTACTACAAGCTGTTCCTTTACTTTAATTTATGTCTAAGTGTGATGTTGAATAGTCCCTCGTGTTCAATTACATTCACAGTCTTTCTTACTACAAGCTGTTCCTTTACTTTAATTTATGTCTAAGTGTAATGTTGGATAGTCCCTCCTGTTCAATTACATCCACAGTCTTTCTTACTACAAGCTGTTCCTTTACTTTCATTTATGTCTAAGTGTAATGTTTGATAGTCCCTCGTGTTCAATTACATCCACAGTCTTTCTTACTACAATCTGTTCCTTTACTTTAATTTATGTCTAAGTATAATGTTGGATAGTCCCTCCTGTTCAATTACATCCACAGTCTTTCTTACTACAAGCTGTTCCTTTACTTTAATTTATGTCTAAGTGTAATGTTGAATAGTCCCTCGTGTTCAATTACATTCACAGTCTTTCTTACTACAAGCTGTTCCTTTACTTTAATTTATGTCTAAGTGTAATGTTGGATAGTCCCACGTGTTCAATTACATCCACATGCTTTCTTACTACAAGCTGTTCCTTTACTTTAATTTATGTCTAAGTATAATGTTGAATAGTCCCTCGTGTTCAATTACATCCACAGTCGTTCTTACTACAAGCTGTTCCTTTACTTTAATTTATGTCTAAGTATAATGTTGAATAGTCCCTCGTGTTCAATTACATCCACGGTCTTTCTTACTACAAGCTGTTCCTTTACTTTAATTTAAGTCTAAGTGTAATGTTGGATAGTCACTCGTGTTCAATTACATCCACAGTCTTTCTTACTACAAGCTGTTCCTTTACTTTAATTTATGTCTAAGTGTAATGTTGAATAGTCCCTCGTGTTCAATTACATCCACAGTCTTTCTTACTACAAGCTGTTCCTTAACTTTAATTTATGTCTAAGTGTAATGTTGAATAGTCCCTCATGTTCAATTACATCCACAGCCTTTCTTACTACAAGCTGTTCCTTTACTTTAATTTATGTCTAAGTATAATGTTGAATAGTCCCTCATGTTCAATTACATCCACAGTCTTTCTTATTACAAGCTGTTCCTTTACTTTAATTTATGTCTAAGTGTAATGTTGAATAATCCCTCTTGTTCAATTACATCCACATCCTTTCTTACTACAAGCAGTTCCTTAAATTTACTTTAATTTATGTCTAAGTGTAATGTTGAATAGTCCCTCGTGTTCAATTACATCCACAGTCTTTCTTACTACAAGCTGTTCCTTAACTTTAATTTATGTCTAAGTGTAATGTTGAATAGTCTCTCATGTTCATTTACATCCATATCCTCTCTTACTACAAACTGTTCCTTTACTTTAATTTATGTCTAAGTATAATGTTGAATAGTCCCTCGTGTTCAATTACATCCACAGTCGTTCTTACTACAAGCTGTTCCTTTACTTTAATTTATGTCTAAGTATGATGTTGAATAGTCCCACGTGTTCAATTACATCCACAGTCTTTCTTACTACAAGCTGTTCCTTTACTTTAATTTATGTCTAAGTGTAATGTTGGATAGTCACTCGTGTTCAGTTACATCCACAGTCTTTCTTACTACAAGCTGTTCCTTTACTTTAATTTATGTCTAAGTGTAATGTTGAATAGTCCCTCGTGTTCAATTACATCCACAGTCTCTCTTACTACAAGCTGTTCCTTTACTTTAATTTATGTCTAAGTATAATGTTGAATAGTCCCTCGTGTTCAATTACATCCACAGTCTTTCTTACTACAAGCTGTTCCTTTACTTTAATTAATGTCTAAGTGTAATGCTGAATAGCCCCTCATGTTCATTTACATCCATAACCTTTCTTACTACAGCTGTTCCTTTACTTTAATTTATGTCTAAGTGTAATGTTGAATAGTCCCTCGTGTTCAATTACATCCAGCCTTTCTTACTACAAGCTGTTCCTTTACTTTAATTTATGTCTAAGTATAATGTTGAATAGTCCCTCGTGTTCAATTACATCCACAGTCTTTCTTACTACAAGCTGTTCCTTTACTTTAATTTATGTCTAAGTATAATGTTGAATAGTCCCTCATGTTCAATTACATCCACAGTCTTTCTTACTACAAGCTGTTCCTTTACTTTAATTTATGTCTAAGTATAATGTTGAATAGTCCCTCATGTTCAATTACATCCACAGTCTTTCTTACTACAAGCTGTTCCTTTACTTTAATTTATGTCTAAGTATAATGTTGAATAGTCCCTCATGTTCAATTACATCCACAGTCTTTCTTACTACAAGCTGTTCCTTTACTTTAATTTATGTCTAAGTGTAATGTTGAATAGTCCCTCATGTTCATTTACATCCATATCCTTTCTTACTACAAGCTGTTCCTTTACTTTAATTTATGTCTAAGTGTAATGTTGAATAGTCCCTCGTGTTTATTGACATACATGTCTTTTTTTACTACAAGCTGTTCCTTTACTTTAATTTATGTCTAAGTGTAATGTTGAATAGTCCCTCGTGTTCAATTACATTCACAGTCTTTCTTACTACAAGCTGTTCCTTTACTTTAATTTATGTCTAAGTGTAATGTTGGATAGTCCCTCGTGTTCAATTACATCCACATGCTTTCTTACTACCAGCTGTTCCTTTACTTTAATTTATGTCTAAGTGTAATGTTGAATAGTCCCTCGTGTTCAATTACATCCACAGTCTTTCTTACTACAAGCTGTTCCTTTACTTTAATTTATGTCTAAGTGTAATGTTGAATAGTCCCTCATGTTCAATTACATCCACAGTCTTTCTTACTACAAGCTGTTCCTTTACTTTAATTTATGTCAAAGTATAATGTTGAATAGTCCCTCATGTTCAATTTCATCCACAGTCTTTCTTACTACAAGCTGTTCCTTTACTTTAATTTATGTCTAAGTATAATGTTGAATAGTCCCTCATGTTCAATTACATCCACAGTCTTTCTTACTACAAGCTGTTCCTTTACTTTAATTTATGTCTAAGTGTAATGTTGAATAGTCCCTCATGTTCATTTACATCCATATCCTTTCTTACTACAAGCTGTTCCTTTACTTTAATTTATGTCTAAGTGTAATGTTGAATAGTCCCTCGTGTTCAATTACATTCACAGTCTTTCTTACTACAAGCTGTTCCCTTACTTTAATTTATGTCTAAGTGTAATGTTGGATAGTCCCTCGTGTTCAATTACATCCATATCCTTTCTTACTACAAGCTGTTCCTTTACTTTAATTTATGTCTAAATATAATGTTGAATAGTCCCTCGTGTTCAATTACATCAACAGTCGTTCTTACTACAAGCTGTTCCTTTATTTTAATTTATGTCTAAGTATAGTGTTGAATAGTCCCTCATGTTCAATTACATCCACAGTCTTTCTTACTACAAGCTGTTCCTTTACTTTAATTTATGTCTAAGTGTAATGTTGGATAGTCACTCGTGTTCAATTACATCCACAGTTTTTCTTACTACAAGCTGTTTCTTTACTTTAATTTATGTCTAAGTGTAATGTTGAATAGTCCCTCATGTTCAATTACATCCACAGTCTTTCTTACTACAAGCTGTTCCTTTACTTTAATTTATGTCTAAGTATAATGTTGAATAGTCCCTCATGTTCAATTACATCCACAGTCTTTCTTACTACAAGCTGTTCCTTTACTTTAATTTATGTCTAAGTATAATATTGAATAGTCCCTCATGTTCAATTACATCCACAGTCTTTCTTACTACAAGCTGTTCCTTTACTTTAATTTATGTCTAAGTATAATGTTGAATAGTCCCTCATGTTCAATTACATCCACAGTCTTTCTTACTACAAGCTGTTCCTTTACTTTAATTTATGTCTAAGTATAATGTTGAATAGTCCCTCGTGTTCAAGTACATCCGCAATCTTTCTTACTACAAGCTGTTCCTTTACCTTAATTTATGTCTAAGTATAATGTTGAATAGTCCCTCGTGTTCAAGTACATCCGCAATCTTTCTTACTACAAGCTGTTCCTTTACTTTAATTTATGTCTAAGTGTAATGTTGAATAGTCCCTCGTGTTCAATTACATCCATATCCTTTCTTAATACAAGCTGTTACTTTACTTTAATTTATGTCTAAGTGTAATGTTGAATAGTCCCTCGTGTTCAATTACATCCACAGTCTTTATTACTACAAGCTGTTCCTTTACTTTAATTTATGTCTATGTGTAATGTTGAATAGTCCCTCATGTTCATTTACATCCATATCCTTTCTTACTACAAGCTGTTCCTTTACTTTAATTTATGTCTAAGTGTAATGTTGAATAGTCCCTCGTGTTCAATTACATCCACAGTCTTTCTTACTACAAGCTGTTCCTTTACTTTAATTTATGTCTAAGTATAATGTTGAATAGTCCCTCGTGTTCAATTACATCCACAGTCGTTCTTACTACAAGCTGTTCCTTTACTTTAATTTATGTCTAAGTGTAATGTTGGATAGTCACTCGTGTTCAATTACATCCACAGTCTTTCTTACTACAAGCTGTTCCTTTACTTTAATTTATGTCTAAGTGTAATGTTGAATAGTCCCTCGTGTTCAATTACATCCACAGTCTCTCTTACTACAAGCTGTTCCTTTACTTTAATTTATGTCCAAGTGTAATTTTGAATAGTCCCTCATGTTCAATTACATCCACAGTCTTTCTTACTACAAGCTGTTCATTTACTTTAATTTATGTCTAAGTATAATGTTGAATAGTCCCTCGTGTTTAATTATATCCATAGTCTTTCTTACTACAAGCTGTTCCTTTACTTTAATTTATGTCTAAGTGTAATGTTGAATAGTCCCTTGTGTTCAATTACATCCAGCCTTTCTTACTACAAGCTGTTCCTTTACTTTAATTTATGTCTAAGTGTAATGTTGAATAGTCTCTCATGTTTATTGACATACATGTCTTTTCTTACTACAAGCTGTTCCTTTACTTTAATTTATGTCTAAGTGTTATGTTGGATAGTCCCTCCTGTTCAATTACATCCACAGTCTTTCTTAATACAAGCTGTTCCTTTACTTTCATTTATGTCTAAGTGTAATGTTTGATAGTCCCTCGTGTTCAATTACATCCACAGTCTTTCTTACTACAAGCTGTTCCTTTACTTTAATTTATGTCTAAGTATAATGTTGAATAGTCCCTCGTGTTCAATTACATCCACAGTCTTTCTTACTACAAGCTGTTCCTTTACTTTAATTTATGTCTAAGTGTAATGTTGAATAGTCCCTCGTGTTCAATTACATTCACAGTCTTTCTTACTACAAGCTGTTCCTTTACTTTAATTTATGTCTAAGTGTAATGTTGGATAGTCCCACGTGTTCAATTACATCCATATGCTTTCTTATTACAAGCTGTTCCTTTACTTTAATTTATGTCTAAGTATAATGTTGAATAGTCCCTCGTGTTCAATTACATCCACAGTCTTTCTTACTACAAGCTGTTCCTTTACTTTAATTTATGTCTAAGTATAATGTTGAATAGTCCCTCGTGTTCAATTACATCCACAGTCTTTCTTACTACAAGCTGTTCCTTTACTTTAATTTAAGTCTAAGTGTAATGTTGGATAGTCACTCGTGTTCAATTACATCCACAGTCTTTCTTACTACAAGCTGTTCCTTTACTTTAATTTATGTCTAAGTATAATGTTGAATAGTCCCTCGTGTTCAATTACATCCACAGTCTTTCTTACTACAAGCTGTTCCTTTACTTTAATTTATGTCTAAGTGTAATGTTGAATAGTCCCTCATGTTCAATTACATCCACAGTCTTTCTTACTACAAGCTGTTCCTTTACTTTAATTTATGTCTAAGTATAATGTTGAATAGTCCCTCGTGTTCAATTACATCCACAGTCTTTCTTACTACAAGCTGTTCCTTTACTTTAATTTATGTCTAAGTATAATGTTGAATAGTCCCTCGTTTTCAATTACATCCACAGTCTTTCTTACTACAAGCTGTTCCTTTACTTTAATTTATGTCTAAGTATAATGTTGAATAGGCCCTCATGTTCAATTACATCCACAGTCGTTCTTACTACAAGCTGTTCCTTTACTTTAATTTATGTCTAAGTATAATGTTGAATAGTCCCTCATGTTCAATTACATCCACAGTCTTTCTTACTACAAGCTGTTCCTTTACTTTAATTTATGTCTAAGTGTAATGTTGAATAGTCCCTCATGTTCAATTACATCCACAGTCTTTCTTACTACAAGCTGTTCCTTTACTTTAATTTATGTCTAAGTATAATGTTGAATAGTCCCTCATGTTCAATTACATCCACAGTCTTTCTTACTACAAGCTGTTCCTTTACTTTAATTTATGTCTAAGTGTAATGTTGAATAATCCCTCGTGTTCAATTACATCCACATCCTTTCTTACTACAAGCAGTTCCTTAAATTTACTTTAATTTATGTCTAAGCGTAATGTTGAATAGTCCCTCGTGTTCAATTACATCCATATCCTTTCTTAATACAAGCTGTTCCTTTACTTTAATTTATGTCTAAGTGTAATGTTGAATAGTCCCTCGTGTTCAATTACATCCACAGTCTTTCTTACTACAAGCTGTTCCTTTACTTTAATTTATGTCTAAGTGTAATGTTGAATAGTCTCTCATGTTCATTTACATCCATATCCTCTCTTACTACAAGCTGTTCCTTTACTTTAATTTATGTCTAAGTATAATGTTGAATAGTCCCTCGTGTTCAATTACATCCACAGTCTTTATTACTACAAGCTGTTCCTTTACTTTAATTTATGTCTAAGTGTAATGTTGAATAGTCCCTCGTGTTCAATTACATCCACAGTCTTTCTTACTACAAGCTGTTCCTTTACTTTAATTTATGTCTAAGTATAATGTTGAATAGTCCCTCGTGTTCAATTACATCCACAGTCTTTCTTACTACAAGCTGTTCCTTTACTTTAATTTAAGTCTAAGTGTAATGTTGGATAGTCACTCGTGTTCAATTACATCCACAGTCTTTCTTACTACAAGCTGTTCCTTTACTTTAATTTATGTCTAAGTGTAATGTTGAATAGTCCCTCGTGTTCAATTACATCCACAGTCTTTCTTACTACAAGCTGTTCCTTTACTTTAATTTATGTCTAAGTGTAATGTTGAATAGTCCCTCATGTTCAATTACATCCACAGTCTTTCTTACTACAAGCTGTTCCTTTACTTTAATTTATGTCTAAGTATAATGTTGAATAGTCCCTCGTGTTCAATTACATCCACAGTCTTTCTTACTACAAGCTGTTCCTTTACTTTAATTTATGTCTAAGTATAATGTTGAATAGTCCCTCGTGTTCAATTACATCCACAGTCTTTCTTACTACAAGCTGTTCCTTTACTTTAATTTATGTCTAAGTATAATGTTGAATAGGCCCTCATGTTCAATTACATCCACAGTCTTTCTTACTACAAGCTGTTCCTTTACTTTAATTTATGTCTAAGTATAATGTTGAATAGTCCCTCATGTTCAATTACATCCACAGTCTTTCTTACTACAAGCTGTTCCTTTACTTTAATTTATGTCTAAGTGTAATGTTGAATAGTCCCTCATGTTCAATTACATCCACAGTCTTTCTTACTACAAGCTGTTCCTTTACTTTAATTTATGTCTAAGTATAATGTTGAATAGTCCCTCATGTTCAATTACATCCACAGTCTTTCTTACTACAAGCTGTTCCTTTACTTTAATTTATGTCTAAGTGTAATGTTGAATAATCCCTCGTGTTCAATTACATCCACATCCTTTCTTACTACAAGCAGTTCCTTAAATTTACTTTAATTTATGTCTAAGCGTAATGTTGAATAGTCCCTCGTGTTCAATTACATCCATATCCTTTCTTAATACAAGCTGTTCCTTTACTTTAATTTATGTCTAAGTGTAATGTTGAATAGTCCCTCGTGTTCAATTACATCCACAGTCTTTCTTACTACAAGCTGTTCCTTTACTTTAATTTATGTCTAAGTGTAATGTTGAATAGTCTCTCATGTTCATTTACATCCATATCCTCTCTTACTACAAGCTGTTCCTTTACTTTAATTTATGTCTAAGTATAATGTTGAATAGTCCCTCGTGTTCAATTACATCCACAGTCTTTATTACTACAAGCTGTTCCTTTACTTTAATTTATGTCTAAGTGTAATGTTGAATAGTCCCTCGTGTTCAATTACATCCACAGTCTTTCTTACTACAAGCTGTTCCTTTACTTTAATTTATGTCTAAGTATAATGTTGAATAGTCCCTCGTGTTCAATTACATCAACAGTCGTTCTTACTACAAGCTGTTCCTTTACTTTAATTTATGTCTAAGTATGATGTTGAATAGTCCCACGTGTTCAATTACATCCACAGTCTTTCTTACTACAAGCTGTTCCTTTACTTTAATTGATGTCTAAGTGTAATGTTGGATAGTCACTCGTGTTCAGTTACATCCACAGTCTTTCTTACTACAAGCTGTTCCTTTACTTTAATTTATGTCTAAGTGTAATGTTGAATAGTCCCTCGTGTTCAATTACATCCACAGTCTCTCTTACTACAAGCTGTTCCTTTACTTTAATTTATGTCTAAGTGTAATGTTGAATAGTCCCTCATGTTCATTTACATCCATATCCTTTCTTACTACAAGCTGTTCCTTTACTTTAATTATGTCTAAGTGTAATGTTGAATAGTCTCTCATGTTTATTGACATACATGTCTTTTCTTACTACAAGCTGTTCCTTTACTTTAATTTATGTCTAAGTGTAATGTTGAATAGTCCCTCGTGTTCAATTACATTCACAGTCTTTCTTACTACAAGCTGTTCCTTTACTTTAATTTATGTCTAAGTGTAATGTTGGATAGTCCCTCGTGTTCAATTACATCCACATGCTTTCTTACTACAAGCTGTTCCTTTACTTTAATTTATGTCTAAGTGTAATGTTGAATAGTCCCTCGTGTTCAATTACATCCACAGTCTTTCTTACTACAAGCTGTTCCTTTACTTTAATTTATGTCTAAGTGTAATGTTGAATAGTCCCTCATGTTCAATTACATCCACAGTCTTTCTTACTACAAGCTGTTCCTTTACTTTAATTTATGTCTAAGTATTATGTTGAATAGTCCCTCGTGTTCAATTACATCCACAGTCTTTCTTACTACAAGCTGTTCCTTTACTTTAATTTATGTCTAAGTATAATGTTGAATAGTCCCTCATGTTCAATTACATCCACAGTCTTTCTTACTACAAGCTGTTCCTTTACTTTAATTTATGTCTAAGTGTAATGTTGAATAGTCCCTCATGTTCAATTACATCCACAGTCTTTCTTACTACAAGCTGTTCCTTTACTTTAATTTATGTCTAAGTGTAATGTTGAATAGTCCCTCATGTTCATTTACATCCATATCCTTTCTTACTACAAGCTGTTCCTTTACTTTAATTTATGTCTAAGTGTAATGTTGAATAGTCCCTCGTGTTTATTGACATACATGTCTTTTCTTACTACAAGCTGTTCCTTTACTTTAATTTATGTCTAAGTGTAATGTTGAATAGTCCCTCGTGTTCAATTACATTCACAGTCTTTCTTACTACAAGCTGTTCCTTTACTTTGATTTATGTCTAAGTATACTGTTGGATAGTCCCTCGTGTTCAATTACATCCACATGCTTTCTTACTACAAGATGTTCCTTTACTTTAATTTATGTCTAAGTATAATGTTGAATAGTCCCTCGTGTTCAATTACATCCACAGTCGTTCTTACTACAAGCTGTTCCTTTACTTTAATTTATGTCTAAGTGTAATGTTGAATAGTCCCTCGTGTTCAATTACATTCACAGTCTTTCTTACTACAAGCTGTTCCTTTACTTTGATTTATGTCTAAGTATACTGTTGGATAGTCCCTCGTGTTCAATTACATCCACATGCTTTCTTACTACAAGATGTTCCTTTACTTTAATTTATGTCTAAGTATAATGTTGAATAGTCCCTCGTGTTCAATTACATCCACAGTCGTTCTTACTACAAGCTGTTCCTTTACTTTAATTTATGTCTAAGTGTAATGTTGAATAGTCTCTCATGTTTATTGACATACATGTCTTTTCTTACTACAAGCTGTTCCTTTACTTTAATTTATGTCTAAGTGTAATGTTGAATAGTCCCTCGTGTTCAATTACATTCACAGTCTTTCTTACTACAAGCTGTTCCTTTACTTTAATTTATGTCTAAGTGTAATGTTGGATAGTCCCTCGTGTTCAATTACATCCACATGCTTTCTTACTACAAGATGTTCCTTTACTTTAATTTATGTCTAAGTATAATGTTGAATAGTCCCTCGTGTTCAATTACATCCACAGTCGTTCTTACTACAAGCTGTTCCTTTACTTTAATTTATGTCTAAGTATAATGTTGGATAGTCACTCTTGTTCAATTACATCCACAGTCTTTCTTACTACAAGCTGTTCCTTTACTTTAATTTATGTCTAAGTGTAATGTTGAATAGTCCCTCGTGTTCAATTACATCCACAGTCTTTCTTACTACAAGCTGTTCCTTTACTTTAATTTATGTCTAAGTGTAATGTTGAATAGTCCCTCATGTTCAATTACATCCACAGTCTTTCTTACTACAAGCTGTTCCTTTACTTTAATTTATGTCTAAGTATAATGTTGAATAGTCCCTCGTGTTCAATTACATCCACAGTCTTTCTTACTACAAGCTGTTCCTTTACTTTAATTTATGTCTAAGTATAATGTTGAATAGTCCCTCATGTTCAATTACATCCACAGTCTTTCTTACTACAAGCTGTTCCTTTACTTTAATTTATGTCTAAGTATAATGTTGAATAGTCCCTCATGTTCAATTACATCCACAGTCTTTCTTACTACAAGCTGTTCCTTTACTTTAATTTATGTCTAAGTATAATGTTGAATAGTCCCTCATGTTCAATTACATCCACAGTCTTTCTTACTACAAGCTGTTCCTTTACTTTAATTTATGTCTAAGTGTAATGTTGAATAGTCCCTCATGTTCATTTACATCCATATCCTTTCTTACTACAAGCTGTTCCTTTACTTTAATTTATGTCTAAGTGTAATGTTGAATAGTCCCTCGTGTTTATTGACATACATGTCTTTTCTTACTACAAGCTGTTCCTTTACTTTAATTTATGTCTAAGTGTAATGTTGAATAGTCCCTCGTGTTCAATTACATTCACAGTCTTTCTTACTACAAGCTGTTCCTTTACTTTAATTAATGTCTAAGTGTAATGTTGGATAGTCCCTCGTGTTCAATTACATCCACATGCTTTCTTACTACAAGATGTTCCTTTACTTTAATTTATGTCTAAGTATAATGTTGAATAGTCCCTCGTGTTCAATTACATCCACAGTCGTTCTTACTACAAGCTGTTCCTTTACTTTAATTTATGTCTAAGTATAATGTTGAATAGTCCCTCGTGTTCAATTACATCCACAGTCTTTCTTACTACAAGCTGTTCCTTTACTTTAATTTATGTCTAAGTGTAATGTTGGATAGTCACTCGTGTTCAATTACATCCACAGTCTTTCTTACTACAAGCTGTTCCTTTACTTTAATTTATGTCTAAGTGTAATGTTGAATAGTCCCTCGTGTTCAATTACATTCACAGTCTTTCTTACTACAAGCTGTTCCTTTACTTTAATTTATGTCTAAGTGTAATGTTGGATAGTCCCTCGTGTTCAATTACATCCACATGCTTTCTTACTACAAGCTGTTCCTTTACTTTAATTTATGTCTAAGTGTAATGTTGAATAGTCCCTCGTGTTCAATTACATCCACAGTCTTTCTTACTACAAGCTGTTCCTTTACTTTAATTTATGTCTAAGTGTAATGTTGAATAGTCCCTCATGTTCAATTACATCCACAGTCTTTCTTACTACAAGCTGTTCCTTTACTTTAATTTATGTCTAAGTATAATGTTGAATAGTCCCTCGTGTTCAATTACATCCACAGTCTTTCTTACTACAAGCTGTTCCTTTACTTTAATTTATGTCTAAGTATAATGTTGAATAGTCCCTCATGTTCAATTACATCCACAGTCTTTCTTACTACAAGCTGTTCCTTTACTTTAATTTATGTCTAAGTGTAATGTTGAATAGTCCCTCATGTTCAATTACATCCACAGTCTTTCTTACTACAAGCTGTTCCTTTACTTTAATTTATGTCTAAGTGTAATGTTGAATAGTCCCTCGTGTTCAATTACATCCACAGTCTTTCTTACTACAAGCTGTTCCTTTACTTTAATTTATGTCTAAGTGTAATGTTGAATAGTCCCTCATGTTCAATTACATCCACAGTCTTTCTTACTACAAGCTGTTCCTTTACTTTAATTTATGTCTAAGTATAATGTTGAATAGTCCCTCGTGTTCAATTACATCCACAGTCTTTCTTACTACAAGCTGTTCCTTTACTTTAATTTATGTCTAAGTATAATGTTGAATAGTCCCTCATGTTCAATTACATCCACAGTCTTTCTTACTACAAGCTGTTCCTTTACTTTAATTTATGTCTAAGTATAATGTTGAATAGTCCCTCATGTTCAATTACATCCACAGTCTTTCTTACTACAAGCTGTTCCTTTACTTTAATTTATGTCTAAGTATAATGTTGAATAGTCCCTCATGTTCAATTACATCCACAGTCTTTCTTACTACAAGCTGTTCCTTTACTTTAATTTATGTCTAAGTGTAATGTTGAATAGTCCCTCATGTTCATTTACATCCATATCCTTTCTTACTACAAGCTGTTCCTTTACTTTAATTTATGTCTAAGTGTAATGTTGAATAGTCCCTCGTGTTTATTGACATACATGTCTTTTCTTACTACAAGCTGTTCCTTTACTTTAATTTATGTCTAAGTGTAATGTTGAATAGTCCCTCGTGTTCAATTACATTCACAGTCTTTCTTACTACAAGCTGTTCCTTTACTTTAATTAATGTCTAAGTGTAATGTTGGATAGTCCCTCGTGTTCAATTACATCCACATGCTTTCTTACTACAAGATGTTCCTTTACTTTAATTTATGTCTAAGTATAATGTTGAATAGTCCCTCGTGTTCAATTACATCCACAGTCGTTCTTACTACAAGCTGTTCCTTTACTTTAATTTATGTCTAAGTATAATGTTGAATAGTCCCTCGTGTTCAATTACATCCACAGTCTTTCTTACTACAAGCTGTTCCTTTACTTTAATTTATGTCTAAGTGTAATGTTGGATAGTCACTCGTGTTCAATTACATCCACAGTCTTTCTTACTACAAGCTGTTCCTTTACTTTAATTTATGTCTAAGTGTAATGTTGAATAGTCCCTCGTGTTCAATTACATTCACAGTCTTTCTTACTACAAGCTGTTCCTTTACTTTAATTTATGTCTAAGTGTAATGTTGGATAGTCCCTCGTGTTCAATTACATCCACATGCTTTCTTACTACAAGCTGTTCCTTTACTTTAATTTATGTCTAAGTGTAATGTTGAATAGTCCCTCGTGTTCAATTACATCCACAGTCTTTCTTACTACAAGCTGTTCCTTTACTTTAATTTATGTCTAAGTGTAATGTTGAATAGTCCCTCATGTTCAATTACATCCACAGTCTTTCTTACTACAAGCTGTTCCTTTACTTTAATTTATGTCTAAGTATAATGTTGAATAGTCCCTCGTGTTCAATTACATCCACAGTCTTTCTTACTACAAGCTGTTCCTTTACTTTAATTTATGTCTAAGTATAATGTTGAATAGTCCCTCATGTTCAATTACATCCACAGTCTTTCTTACTACAAGCTGTTCCTTTACTTTAATTTATGTCTAAGTGTAATGTTGAATAGTCCCTCATGTTCAATTACATCCACAGTCTTTCTTACTACAAGCTGTTCCTTTACTTTAATTTATGTCTAAGTGTAATGTTGAATAGTCCCTCATGTTCATTTACATCCATATCCTTTCTTACTACAAGCTGTTCCTTTACTTTAATTTATGTCTAAGTGTAATGTTGAATAGTCCCTCGTGTTTATTGACATACATGTCTTTTCTTACTACAAGCTGTTCCTTTACTTTAATTTATGTCTAAGTGTAATGTTGAATAGTCCCTCGTGTTCAATTACATTCACAGTCTTTCTTACTACAAGCTGTTCCTTTACTTTGATTTATGTCTAAGCATACTATTGGATAGTCCCTCGTGTTCAATTACATCCACATGCTTTCTTACTACAAGATGTTCCTTTACTTTAATTTATGTCTAAGTATAATGTTGAATAGTCCCTCGTGTTCAATTACATCCACAGTCGTTCTTACTACAAGCTGTTCCTTTACTTTAATTTATGTCTAAGTATAATGTTGAATAGTCCCTCGTGTTCAATTACATCCACAGTCTTTCTTACTACAAGCTGTTCCTTTACTTTAATTTATGTCTAAGTGTAATGTTGAATAGTCTCTCATGTTTATTGACATACATGTCTTTTCTTACTACAAGCTGTTCCTTTACTTTAATTTATGTCTAAGTGTAATGTTGAATAGTCCCTCGTGTTCAATTACATTCACAGTCTTTCTTACTACAAGCTGTTCCTTTACTTTAATTTATGTCTAAGTGTAATGTTGGATAGTCCCTCGTGTTCAATTACATCCACATGCTTTCTTACTACAAGATGTTCCTTTACTTTAATTTATGTCTAAGTATAATGTTGAATAGTCCCTCGTGTTCAATTACATCCACAGTCGTTCTTACTACAAACTGTTCCTTTACTTTAATTTATGTCTAAGTATAATGTTGGATAGTCACTCTTGTTCAATTACATCCACAGTCTTTCTTACTACAAGCTGTTCCTTTACTTTAATTTATGTCTAAGTGTAATGTTGAATAGTCCCTCGTGTTCAATTACATCCACAGTCTTTCTTACTACAAGCTGTTCCTTTACTTTAATTTATGTCTAAGTGTAATGTTGAATAGTCCCTCATGTTCAATTACATCCACAGTCTTTCTTACTACAAGCTGTTCCTTTACTTTAATTTATGTCTAAGTATAATGTTGAATAGTCCCTCGTGTTCAATTACATCCACAGTCTTTCTTACTACAAGCTGTTCCTTTACTTTAATTTATGTCTAAGTATAATGTTGAATAGTCCCTCATGTTCAATTACATCCACAGTCTTTCTTACTACAAGCTGTTCCTTTACTTTAATTTATGTCTAAGTATAATGTTGAATAGTCCCTCATGTTCAATTACATCCACAGTCTTTCTTACTACAAGCTGTTCCTTTACTTTAATTTATGTCTAAGTATAATGTTGAATAGTCCCTCATGTTCATTTACATCCACAGTCTTTCTTACTACAAGCTGTTCCTTTACTTTAATTTATGTCTAAGTGTAATGTTGAATAGTCCCTCATGTTCATTTACATCCATATCCTTTCTTACTACAAGCTGTTCCTTTACTTTAATTTATGTCTAAGTGTAATGTTGAATAGTCCCTCGTGTTTATTGACATACATGTCTTTTCTTACTACAAGCTGTTCCTTTACTTTAATTTATGTCTAAGTGTAATGTTGAATAGTCCCTCGTGTTCAATTACATTCACAGTCTTTCTTACTACAAGCTGTTCCTTTACTTTAATTAATGTCTAAGTGTAATGTTGGATAGTCCCTCGTGTTCAATTACATCCACATGCTTTCTTACTACAAGATGTTCCTTTACTTTAATTTATGTCTAAGTATAATGTTGAATAGTCCCTCGTGTTCAATTACATCCACAGTCGTTCTTACTACAAGCTGTTCCTTTACTTTAATTTATGTCTAAGTATAATGTTGAATAGTCCCTCGTGTTCAATTACATCCACAGTCTTTCTTACTACAAGCTGTTCCTTTACTTTAATTTATGTCTAAGTGTAATGTTGGATAGTCACTCGTGTTCAATTACATCCACAGTCTTTCTTACTACAAGCTGTTCCTTTACTTTAATTTATGTCTAAGTGTAATGTTGAATAGTCCCTCGTGTTCAATTACATCCACAGTCTTTCTTACTACAAGCTGTTCCTTTACTTTAATTTATGTCTAAGTGTAATGTTGAATAGTCCCTCATGTTCAATTACATCCACAGTCTTTCTTACTACAAGCTGTTCCTTTACTTTAATTTATGTCTAAGTATAATGTTGAATAGTCCCTCGTGTTCAATTACATCCACAGTCTTTCTTACTACAAGCTGTTCCTTTACTTTAATTTATGTCTAAGTATAATGTTGAATAGTCCCTCATGTTCAATTACATCCACAGTCTTTCTTACTACAAGCTGTTCCTTTACTTTAATTTATGTCTAAGTATAATGTTGAATAGTCCCTCATGTTCAATTACATCCACAGTCTTTCTTACTACAAGCTGTTCCTTTACTTTAATTTATGTCAAAGTATAATGTTGAATAGTCCCTGATGTTCAATTACATCCACAGTCTTTCTTACTACAAGCTGTTCCTTTACTTTAATTTATGTCTAAGTGTAATGTTGAATAGTCCCTCATGTTCATTTACATCCATATCCTTTCTTACTACAAGCTGTTCCTTTACTTTAATTTATGTCTAAGTGTAATGTTGAATAGTCCCTCGTGTTCAATTACATTCACAGTCTTTCTTACTACAAGCTGTTCCTTTACTTTAATTTATGTCTAAGTGTAATGTTGGATAGTCCCTCGTGTTCAATTACATCCATATCCTTTCTTACTACAAGCTGTTCCTTTACTTTAATTTATGTCTAAGTATAATGTTGAATAGTCCCTCGTGTTCAATTACATCCACAGTCGTTCTTACTACAAGCTGTTCCTTTACTTTAATTTATGTCTAAGTGTAATGTTGAATAGTCCCTCGTGTTCAATTACATCCACAGTCTTTATTACTACAAGCTGTTCCTTTACTTTAATTTATGTCTAAGTGTAATGTTGAATAGTCCGCCGTTGTTCAATTACATCCACAGTCTTTCTTACTACAAGCTGTTCCTTTACTTTAATTTATGTCTAAGTGTAATGTTGAATAGTCCCTCGTGTTCAATTACATCCACAGTCTTTCTTACTACAAGCTGTTCCTTTACTTTAATTTATGTCTAAGTATAATGTTGAATAGTCCCTCGTGTTCAATTACATCCACAGTCGTTCTTACTACAAGCTGTTCCTTTACTTTAATTTATGTCTAAGTATAATGTTGAATAGTCCCACGTGTTCAATTACATCCACATTCTTTCTTACTACAAGCTGTTCCTTTACTTTAATTTATGTCTAAGTGTAATGTTGGATAGTCACTCGTGTTCAATTACATCCACAGTCTTTCTTACTACAAGCTGTTCCTTTACTTTAATTTATGTCTAAGTGTAATGTTGAATAGTCCCTCGTGTTCAATTACATCCACAGTCTTTCTTACTACAAGCTGTTCCTTTACTTTAATTTATGTCTAAGTGTAATGTTGAATAGTCCCTCATGTTCAATTACATCCACAGTCTTTCTTACTACAAGCTGTTCCTTTACTTTAATTTATGTCTAAGTATAATGTTGAATAGTCCCTCGTGTTCAATTACATCCACAGTCTTTCTTACTACAAGCTGTTCCTTTACTTTAATTTATGTCTAAGTATAATGTTGAATAGTCCCTCATGTTCAATTACATCCACAGTCTTTCTTACTACAAGCTGTTCCTTTACTTTAATTTATGTCTAAGTATAATGTTGAATAGTCCCTCATGTTCAATTACATCCACAGTCTTT
Organism: Bathymodiolus brooksi; assembly: GCA_963680875.1. NCBI lineage: Eukaryota > Metazoa > Mollusca > Bivalvia > Mytilida > Modiolidae > Bathymodiolus > Bathymodiolus brooksi. The sequence goes on from CAVMGF010000062.1 coordinate 51,048, forward strand.
CTTACTACAAGCTGTTCCTTTACTTTAATTTATGTCTAAGTGTAATGTTGAATAGTCCCTCGTGTTCAATTACATCCACAGTCTCTCTTACTACAAGCTGTTCCTTTACTTTAATTTATGTCCAAGTGTAATGTTGAATAGTCCCTCATGTTCAATTACATCCACAGTCTTTCTTACTACAAGCTGTTCCTTTACTTTAATTTATGTCTAAGTATAATGTTGAATAGTCCCTCGTGTTCAATTTTTCTATAGTCTTTCTTACTACAAGCTGTTCCTTTACTTTAATTTATGTCTAAGTGTAATGTTGAATAATCCCTCGTGTTCAATTACATCCACATCCTTTCTTACTACAAGCAGTTCCTTAAATTTACTTTAATTTATGTCTAACTATAATGTTGAATAGTCCCTCGTGTTCAATTACACCCACAATCTTTCTTACTACAAGCTGTTCCTTTACTTTAATGTATGTCTAAGTGTAATGTTGAATAGTCCCTCGTGTTCAATTACATCCATATCCTTTCTTAATACAAGCTGTTCCTTTACTTTAATTTATGTCTAAGTGTAATGTTGAATAGTCCCTCGTGTTCAATTACATCCACAGTCTTTCTTACTACAAGCTGTTCCTTTACTTTAATTTATGTCTAAGTGTAATGTTGAATAGTCCCTCATGTTCATTTACATCCATATCCTCTCTTACTACAAGCTGTTCCTTTACTTTAATTTATGTCTAAGTATAATGTTGAATAGTCCCTCGTGTTCAATTACATCCACAGTCTTTATTACTACAAGCTGTTCCTTTACTTTAATTTATGTCTAAGTGTAATAGTCACCCGTGTTCAATTACATCCACAGTCTTTCTTACTACATGCTGTTCCTTTACTTTAATTTATGTCCAAGTGTAATGTTGAATAGTCCCTCGTTTTCAATTACATCCACAGTCTTTCTTACTACAAGCTGTTCCTTTACTTTAATTTATATCTAAGTGTAATGTTGAATAGTCCCTCGTGTTCAATTACATCCACAGTCTTTCTTACTACAAGCTGTTCCTTTACTTTAATTTATGTCTAAGTGTAATGTTGAATAGTCCCTCATGTTCAATTACATCCACAGTCTTTCTTACTACAAGCTGTTCCTTTACTTTAATTTATGTCTAAGTGTAATGTTGAATAGTCCCTCATGTTCAATTACATCCACAGTCTTTCTTACTACAAGCTGTTCCTTTACTTTAATTTATGTCCAAGTGTAATGTTGAATAGTCCCTCGTGTTCAATTACATCCACAGTCTTTCTTACTACAAGCTGTTCCTTTACTTTAATTTATATCTAAGTGTAATGTTGAATAGTCCCTCGTGTTCAATTACATCCACAGTCTTTCTTACTACAAGCTGTTCCTTTACTTTAATTTATGTCTAAGTGTAATGTTGAATAGTCCCTCATGTTCAATTACATCCACAGTCTTTCTTACTACAAGTTGTTCCTTTACTTTAATTTATGTCTAAGTATAATGTTGAATAGTCCCTCATGTTCAATTACATCCACAGTCTTTCTTACTACAAGCTGTTCCTTTACTTTAATTTATGTCTAAGTATAATGTTGAATAGTCCCTCGTGTTCAATTACATCCACAGTCTTTCTTACTACAAGCTGTTCCTTTACTTTAATTTATGTCTAAGTGTAATGTTGGATAGTCACTCGTGTTCAATTACATCCACAGTCTTTCTTACTACAAGCTGTTCCTTTACTTTAATTTATGTCTAAGTGTAATGTTGAATAGTCCCTCGTGTTCAATTACACCCACAATCTTTCTTACTACAAGCTGTTCCTTTACTTTAATTTATGTCTAAGTGTAATGTTGAATAGTCCCTCATGTTCAATTACATCCACAGTCTTTCTTACTACAAGCTGTTCCTTTACTTTAATTTATGTCTAAGTATAATGTTGAATAGTCCCTCGTGTTCAATTACATCCACAGTCTTTCTTACTACAAGCTGTTCCTTTACTTTAATTTATGTCTAAGTATAATGTTGAATAGTCCCTCATGTTCAATTACATCCACAGTCTTTCTTACTACAAGCTGTTCCTTTACTTTAATTTATGTCTAAGTATAATGTTGAATAGTCCCTGATGTTCAATTACATCCACAGTCTTTCTTACTACAAGCTGTTCCTTTACTTTAATTTATGTCTAAGTATAATGTTGAATAGTCCCTCATGTTCAATTACATCCACAGTCTTTCTTACTACAAGCTGTTCCTTTACTTTAATTTATGTCTAAGTGTAATAGTCCCCCGTGTTCAATTACATCCACAGTCTTTCTTACTACAAGCTGTTCCTTTACTTTAATTTATGTCTAAGTGTAATGTTGAATAGTCCCTCGTGTTCAATAACATCCACAGTCTTTCTTACTACAAGCTGTTCCTTTACTTTAATTTATGTCTAAGTGTAATGTTGAATAGTCCCTCATGTTCAATTACATCCACAGTCTTTCTTACTACAAGCTGTTCCTTTACTTTAATTTATGTCTAAGTGTAATGTTGAATAGTCCCTCATTTTCAATTACATCCACAGTCTTTCTTACTACAAGCTGTTCCTTTACTTTAATGTATGTCCAAGTGTAATGTTGAATAGTCCCTCGTGTTCAATTACATCCACAGTCTTTCTTACTACAAGCTGTTCCTTTACTTTAATTTATATCTAAGTGTAATGTTGAATAGTCCCTCGTGTTCAATTACATCCACAGTCTTTCTTACTACAAGCTGTTCCTTTACTTTAATTTATGTCTAAGTGTAATGTTGAATAGTCCCTCATGTTCAATTACATCCACAGTCTTTCTTACTACAAGCTGTTCCTTTACTTTAATTTATGTCTAAGTATAATGTTGAATAGTCCCTCGTGTTCAATTACATCCACAGTCTTTCTTACTACAAGCTGTTCCTTTACTTTAATTTATGTCTAAGTGTAATGTTGGATAGTCACTCGTGTTCAATTACATCCACAGTCTTTCTTACTACAAGCTGTTCCTTTACTTTAATTTATGTCTAAGTGTAATGTTGAATAGTCCCTCGTGTTCAATTACACCCACAGTCTTTCTTACTACAAGCTGTGCCTTTACTTTAATTTATGTCTAAGTGTAATGTTGAATAGTCCCTCATGTTCAATTACATCCACAGTCTTTCTTACTACAAGCTGTTCCTTTACTTTAATTTATGTCTAAGTATAATGTTGAATAGTCCCTCGTGTTCAATTACATCCACAGTCTTTCTTACTACAAGCTGTTCCTTTACTTTAATTTATGTCTAAGTATAATGTTGAATAGTCCCTCATGTTCAATTACATCCACAGTCTTTCTTACTACAAGCTGTTCCTTTACTTTAATTAATGTCTAAGTATAATGTTGAATAGTCCCTCGTGTTCAATTACATCCACAGTCTTTATTACTACAAGCTGTTCCTTTACTTTAATTTATGTCTAAGTGTAATAGTCCCCCGTGTTCAATTACATCCACAGTCTTTCTTACTACAAGCTGTTCCTTTACTTTAATTTATGTCCAAGTGTAATGTTGAATAGTTCCTCGTGTTCAATTACATCCACAGTCTTTCTTACTACAAGCTGTTCCTTTACTTTAATTTATATCTAAGTGTAATGTTGAATAGTCCCTCGTGTTCAATTACATCCACAGTCTTTCTTACTACAAGCTGTTCCTTTACTTTAATTTATGTCTAAGTGTAATGTTGAATAGTCCCTCATGTTCAATTACATCCACAGTCTTTCTTACTACAAGCTGTTCCTTTACTTTAATTTATGTCTAAGTGTAATGTTGAATAGTCCCTCATGTTCAATTACATCCACAGTCTTTCTTACTACAAGCTGTTCCTTTACTTTAATTTATGTCCAAGTGTAATGTTGAATAGTCCCTCGTGTTCAATTACATCCACAGTCTTTCTTACAACAAGCTGTTCCTTTACTTTAATTTATGTCTAAGTGTAATGTTGAATAGTCCCTCATGTTCAATTACATCCACAGTCTTTCTTACTACAAGCTGTTCCTTTACTTTAATTTATGTCTAAGTATAATGTTGAATAGTCCCTCATGTTCAATTACATCCACAGTCTTTCTTACTACAAGCTGTTCCTTTACTTTAATTTATGTCTAAGTGTAATGTTGAATAGTCCCTCATGTTCATTTACATCCATATCCTTTCTTACTACAAGCTGTTCCTTTACTTTAATTTATGTCTAAGTGTAATGTTGAATAGTCCCTCGTGTTCAATTACATTCACAGTCTTTCTTACTACAAGCTGTTCCTTTACTTTAATTTATGTCAAAGTGTAATGTTGGATAGTCCCTCGTGTTCAATTACATCCACATGCTTTCTTACTACAAGCTGTTCCTTTCCTTTAATTTATGTCTAAGTATAATGTTAAATAGTCCCTCGTGTTCAATTACATCCACAGTCGTTCTTACTACAAGCTGTTCCTTTACTTTAATTTATGTCTAAGTATAATGTTGAATAGTCCCTCGTGTTCAATTACATCCACAGTCTTTCTTACTACAAGCTGTTCCTTTACTTTAATTTATGTCTAAGTGTAATGTTGGATAGTCACTCGTGTTCAATTACATCCACAGTCTTTCTTACTACAAGCTGTTCCTTTACTTTAATTTATGTCTAAGTGTAATGTTGAATAGTCCCTCGTGTTCAATTACATCCAGAGTCTCTCTTACTACAAGCTGTTCCTTTACTTTAATTTATGTCTAAGTGTAATGTTGAATAGTCCCTCATGTTCAATTACATCCAGAGTCTTTCTTACTACAAGCTGTTCCTTTACTTTAATTTATGTCTAAGTATAATGTTGAATAGTCCCTCGTGTTCAATTACATCCACAGTCTTTCTTACTACAAGCTGTTCCTTTACTTTAATTTATGTCTAAGTATAATGTTGAATAGTCCCTCATGTTCAATTACATCCACAGTCTTTCTTACTACAAGCTGTTCCTTTACTTTAATTTATGTCTAAGTATAATGTTGAATAGTCCCTCATGTTCAATTACATCCACAGTCTTTATTACTACAAGCTGTTCCTTTACTTTAATTTATGTCTAAGTATAATGTTGAATAGTCCCTCATGTTCAATTACATCCACAGTCTTTCTTACTACAAGCTGTTCCTTTACTTTAATTTATGTCTAAGTGTAATGTTGAATAGTCCCTCGTGTTCAATTACATCCACAGTCTTTCTTACTACAAGCTGTTCCTTTACTTTAATTTATGTCTAAGTATAATGTTGAATAGTCCCTCGTGTTCAATTACATCCACAGTCTTTCTTACTACAAGCTGTTCCTTTACTTTAATTTATGTCTAAGTGTAATGTTGAATAATCCCTCGTGTTCAATTACATCCACATCCTTTCTTACTACAAGAAGTTCCTTAAATTTACTTTAATTTATGTCTAAGTATAATGTTGAATAGTCCCTCGTGTTCAATTACATCCACAATCTTTCTTACTACAAGCTGTTCCTTTACTTTAATTTATGTCTAAGTGTAATGTTGAATAGTCCCTCGTGTTCAATTACATCCATATCCTTTCTTAATACAAGCTGTTCCTTTACTTTAATTTATGTCTAAGTGTAATGTTGAATAGTCCCTCGTGTTCAATTACATCCACAGTCTTTCTTACTACAAGCTGTTCCTTTACTTTAATTTATGTCTAAGTATAATGTTGAATAGTCCCTCGTGTTCAATTACATCCACAGTCTTTCTTACTACAAGCTGTTCCTTTACTTTAATTTATGTCTAAGTATAATGTTGAATAGTCCCTCATGTTCAATTACATCCACAGTCTTTCTTACTACAAGCTGTTCCTTTACTTTAATTTATGTCTAAGTATAATGTTGAATAGTCCCTCATGTTCAATTACATCCACAGTCTTTCTTACTACAAGCTGTTCCTTTACTTTAATTTATGTCTAAGTATAATGTTGAATAGTCCCTGATGTTCAATTACATCCACAGTCTTTCTTACTACAAGCTGTTCCTTTACTTTAATTTATGTCTAAGTGTAATGTTGAATAGTCCCTCGTGTTCATTTACATCCATATCCTCTCTTACTACAAGCTGTTCCTTTACTTTAATTTATGTCTAAGTATAATGTTGAATAGTCCCTCGTGTTCAATTACATCCACAGTCTTTATTACTACAAGCTGTTCCTTTACTTTAATTTATGTCTAAGTGTAATAGTCCCCCGTGTTCAATTACATCCACAGTCTTTCTTACTACAAGCTGTTCCTTTACTTTAATTTATGTCCAAGTGTAATGTTGAATAGTTCCTCGTGTTCAATTACATCCACAGTCTTTCTTACTACAAGCTGTTCCTTTACTTTAATTTATATCTAAGTGTAATGTTGAATAGTCCCTCGTGTTCAATTACATCCACAGTCTTTCTTACTACAAGCTGTTCCTTTACTTTAATTTATGTCTAAGTGTAATGTTGAATAGTCCCTCATGTTCAATTACATCCACAGTCTTTCTTACTACAAGCTGTTCCTTTACTTTAATTTATGTCTAAGTGTAATGTTGAATAGTCCCTCATGTTCAATTACATCCACAGTCTTTCTTACTACAAGCTGTTCCTTTACTTTAATTTATGTCCAAGTGTAATGTTGAATAGTCCCTCGTGTTCAATTACATCCACAGTCTTTCTTACTACAAGCTGTTCCTTTACTTTAATTTATGTCTAAGTGTAATGTTGAATAGTCCCTCATGTTCAATTACATCCACAGTCTTTCTTACTACAAGCTGTTCCTTTACTTTAATTTATGTCTAAGTATTATGTTGAATAGTCCCTCATGTTCAATTACATCCACAGTCTTTCTTACTACAAGCTGTTCCTTTACTTTAATTTATGTCTAAGTGTAATGTTGAATAGTCCCTCGTGTTCATTTACATCCATATCCTCTCTTACTACAAGCTGTTCCTTTACTTTAATTTATGTCTAAGTATAATGTTGAATAGTCCCTCGTGTTCAATTACATCCACAGTCTTTATTACTACAAGCTGTTCCTTTACTTTAATTTATGTCTAAGTGTAATAGTCCCCCGTGTTCAATTACATCCACAGTCTTTCTTACTACAAGCTGTTCCTTTACTTTAATTTATGTCTAAGTATAATGTTGAATAGTCCCTCATGTTCAATTACATCCACAGTCTTTCTTACTACAAGCTGTTCCTTTACTTTAATTTATGTCTAAGTGTAATGTTGAATAGTCCCTCGTGTTCAATTACATCCACAGTCTTTCTTACTACAAGCTGTTCCTTTACTTTAATTTATGTCTAAGTATAATGTTGAATAGTCCCTCGTGTTCAATTACATCCACAGTCTTTCTTACTACAAGCTGTTCCTTTACTTTAATTTATGTCTAAGTGTAATGTTGAATAATCCCTCGTGTTCAATTACATCCACATCCTTTCTTACTACAAGAAGTTCCTTAAATTTACTTTAATTTATGTCTAAGTATAATGTTGAATAGTCCCTCGTGTTCAATTACATCCACAATCTTTCTTACTACAAGCTGTTCCTTTACTTTAATTTATGTCTAAGTGTAATGTTGAATAGTCCCTCGTGTTCAATTACATCCATATCCTTTCTTAATACAAGCTGTTCCTTTACTTTAATTTATGTCTAAGTGTAATGTTGAATAGTCCCTCGTGTTCAATTACATCCACATGCTTTCTTACTACAAGCTGTTCCTTTCCTTTAATTTATGTCTAAGTATAATGTTAAATAGTCCCTCGTGTTCAATTACATCCACAGTCGTTCTTACTACAAGCTGTTCCTTTACTTTAATTTATGTCTAAGTATAATGTTGAATAGTCCCTCGTGTTCAATTACATCCACAGTCTTTCTTACTACAAGCTGTTCCTTTACTTTAATTTATGTCTAAGTGTAATGTTGGATAGTCACTCGTGTTCAATTACATCCACAGTCTTTCTTACTACAAGCTGTTCCTTTACTTTAATTTATGTCTAAGTGTAATGTTGAATAGTCCCTCGTGTTCAATTACATCCACAGTCTCTCTTACTACAAGCTGTTCCTTTACTTTAATTTATGTCTAAGTGTAATGTTGAATAGTCCCTCATGTTCAATTACATCCAGAGTCTTTCTTACTACAAGCTGTTCCTTTACTTTAATTTATGTCTAAGTATAATGTTGAATAGTCCCTCGTGTTCAATTACATCCACAGTCTTTCTTACTACAAGCTGTTCCTTTACTTTAATTTATGTCTAAGTATAATGTTGAATAGTCCCTCATGTTCAATTACATCCACAGTCTTTCTTACTACAAGCTGTTCCTTTACTTTAATTTATGTCTAAGTATAATGTTGAATAGTCCCTCATGTTCAATTACATCCACAGTCTTTATTACTACAAGCTGTTCCTTTACTTTAATTTATGTCTAAGTATAATGTTGAATAGTCCCTCATGTTCAATTACATCCACAGTCTTTCTTACTACAAGCTGTTCCTTTACTTTAATTTATGTCTAAGTGTAATGTTGAATAGTCCCTCGTGTTCAATTACATCCACAGTCTTTCTTACTACAAGCTGTTCCTTTACTTTAATTTATGTCTAAGTATAATGTTGAATAGTCCCTCGTGTTCAATTACATCCACAGTCTTTCTTACTACAAGCTGTTCCTTTACTTTAATTTATGTCTAAGTGTAATGTTGAATAATCCCTCGTGTTCAATTACATCCACATCCTTTCTTACTACAAGAAGTTCCTTAAATTTACTTTAATTTATGTCTAAGTATAATGTTGAATAGTCCCTCGTGTTCAATTACATCCACAATCTTTCTTACTACAAGCTGTTCCTTTACTTTAATTTATGTCTAAGTGTAATGTTGAATAGTCCCTCGTGTTCAATTACATCCATATCCTTTCTTAATACAAGCTGTTCCTTTACTTTAATTTATGTCTAAGTGTAATGTTGAATAGTCCCTCGTGTTCAATTACATCCACAGTCTTTCTTACTACAAGCTGTTCCTTTACTTTAATTTATGTCTAAGTATAATGTTGAATAGTCCCTCGTGTTCAATTACATCCACAGTCTTTCTTACTACAAGCTGTTCCTTTACTTTAATTTATGTCTAAGTATAATGTTGAATAGTCCCTCATGTTCAATTACATCCACAGTCTTTCTTACTACAAGCTGTTCCTTTACTTTAATTTATGTCTAAGTATAATGTTGAATAGTCCCTCATGTTCAATTACATCCACAGTCTTTCTTACTACAAGCTGTTCCTTTACTTTAATTTATGTCTAAGTATAATGTTGAATAGTCCCTGATGTTCAATTACATCCACAGTCTTTCTTACTACAAGCTGTTCCTTTACTTTAATTTATGTCTAAGTGTAATGTTGAATAGTCCCTCGTGTTCATTTACATCCATATCCTCTCTTACTACAAGCTGTTCCTTTACTTTAATTTATGTCTAAGTATAATGTTGAATAGTCCCTCGTGTTCAATTACATCCACAGTCTTTATTACTACAAGCTGTTCCTTTACTTTAATTTATGTCTAAGTGTAATAGTCCCCCGTGTTCAATTACATCCACAGTCTTTCTTACTACAAGCTGTTCCTTTACTTTAATTTATGTCCAAGTGTAATGTTGAATAGTTCCTCGTGTTCAATTACATCCACAGTCTTTCTTACTACAAGCTGTTCCTTTACTTTAATTTATATCTAAGTGTAATGTTGAATAGTCCCTCGTGTTCAATTACATCCACAGTCTTTCTTACTACAAGCTGTTCCTTTACTTTAATTTATGTCTAAGTGTAATGTTGAATAGTCCCTCATGTTCAATTACATCCACAGTCTTTCTTACTACAAGCTGTTCCTTTACTTTAATTTATGTCTAAGTGTAATGTTGAATAGTCCCTCATGTTCAATTACATCCACAGTCTTTCTTACTACAAGCTGTTCCTTTACTTTAATTTATGTCCAAGTGTAATGTTGAATAGTCCCTCGTGTTCAATTACATCCACAGTCTTTCTTACTACAAGCTGTTCCTTTACTTTAATTTATGTCTAAGTGTAATGTTGAATAGTCCCTCATGTTCAATTACATCCACAGTCTTTCTTACTACAAGCTGTTCCTTTACTTTAATTTATGTCTAAGTATTATGTTGAATAGTCCCTCATGTTCAATTACATCCACAGTCTTTCTTACTACAAGCTGTTCCTTTACTTTAATTTATGTCTAAGTGTAATGTTGAATAGTCCCTCATGTTCATTTACATCCATATCCTTTCTTACTACAAGATGTTCCTTTACTTTAATTTATGTCTAAGTGTAATGTTGAATAGTCCCTCGTGTTCAATTACATTCACAGTCTTTCTTACTACAAGCTGTTCCTTTACTTTAATTTATGTCTAAGTGTAATGTTGGATAGTCCCTCGTGTTCAATTACATCCACATGCTTTCTTACTACAAGCTGTTCCTTTACTTTAATTTATGTCTAAGTGTAATGTTGAATAGTCCCTCGTGTTCAATTACATCCACAGTCTTTCTTACTACAAGCTGTTCCTTTACTTTAATTTATGTCTAAGTATAATGTTGAATAGTCCCTCGTGTTCAATTACATCCACAGTCTTTCTTACTACAAGCTGTTCCTTTACTTTAATTTATGTCTAAGTGTAATGTTGAATAATCCCTCGTGTTCAATTACATCCACATCCTTTCTTACTACAAGAAGTTCCTTAAATTTACTTTAATTTATGTCTAAGTATAATGTTGAATAGTCCCTCGTGTTCAATTACATCCACAATCTTTCTTACTACAAGCTGTTCCTTTACTTTAATTTATGTCTAAGTGTAATGTTGAATAGTCCCTCGTGTTCAATTACATCCATATCCTTTCTTAATACAAGCTGTTCCTTTACTTTAATTTATGTCTAAGTGTAATGTTGAATAGTCCCTCGTGTTCAATTACATCCACAGTCTTTCTTACTACAAGCTGTTCCTTTACTTTAATTTATGTCTAAGTATAATGTTGAATAGTCCCTCGTGTTCAATTACATCCACAGTCTTTCTTACTACAAGCTGTTCCTTTACTTTAATTTATGTCTAAGTATAATGTTGAATAGTCCCTCATGTTCAATTACATCCACAGTCTTTCTTACTACAAGCTGTTCCTTTACTTTAATTTATGTCTAAGTATAATGTTGAATAGTCCCTCATGTTCAATTACATCCACAGTCTTTCTTACTACAAGCTGTTCCTTTACTTTAATTTATGTCTAAGTATAATGTTGAATAGTCCCTGATGTTCAATTACATCCACAGTCTTTCTTACTACAAGCTGTTCCTTTACTTTAATTTATGTCTAAGTGTAATGTTGAATAGTCCCTCGTGTTCATTTACATCCATATCCTCTCTTACTACAAGCTGTTCCTTTACTTTAATTTATGTCTAAGTATAATGTTGAATAGTCCTTCGTGTTCAATTACATCCACAGTCTTTATTACTACAAGCTGTTCCTTTACTTTAATTTATGTCTAAGTGTAATAGTCCCCCGTGTTCAATTACATCCACAGTCTTTCTTACTACAAGCTGTTCCTTTACTTTAATTTATGTCTAAGTATAATGTTGAATAGTCCCTCATGTTCAATTACATCCACAGTCTTTCTTACTACAAGCTGTTCCTTTACTTTAATTTATGTCTAAGTGTAATGTTGAATAGTCCCTCGTGTTCAATTACATCCACAGTCTTTCTTACTACAAGCTGTTCCTTTACTTTAATTTATGTCTAAGTATAATGTTGAATAGTCCCTCGTGTTCAATTACATCCACAGTCTTTCTTACTACAAGCTGTTCCTTTACTTTAATTTATGTCTAAGTGTAATGTTGAATAATCCCTCGTGTTCAATTACATCCACATCCTTTCTTACTACAAGAAGTTCCTTAAATTTACTTTAATTTATGTCTAAGTATAATGTTGAATAGTCCCTCGTGTTCAATTACATCCACAATCTTTCTTACTACAAGCTGTTCCTTTACTTTAATTTATGTCTAAGTGTAATGTTGAATAGTCCCTCGTGTTCAATTACATCCATATCCTTTCTTAATACAAGCTGTTCCTTTACTTTAATTTATGTCTAAGTGTAATGTTGAATAGTCCCTCGTGTTCAATTACATCCACAGTCTTTCTTACTACAAGCTGTTCCTTTACTTTAATTTATGTCTAAGTGTAATGTTGAATAATCCCTCGTGTTCAATTACATCCACATCCTTTCTTACTACAAGAAGTTCCTTAAATTTACTTTAATTTATGTCTAAGTATAATGTTGAATAGTCCCTCGTGTTCAATTACATCCACAATCTTTCTTACTACAAGCTGTTCCTTTACTTTAATTTATGTCTAAGTGTAATGTTGAATAGTCCCTCGTGTTCAATTACATCCATATCCTTTCTTAATACAAGCTGTTCCTTTACTTTAATTTATGTCTAAGTGTAATGTTGAATAGTCCCTCGTGTTCAATTACATCCACAGTCTTTCTTACTACAAGCTGTTCCTTTACTTTAATTTATGTCTAAGTATAATGTTGAATAGTCCCTCGTGTTCAATTACATCCACAGTCTTTCTTACTACAAGCTGTTCCTTTACTTTAATTTATGTCTAAGTATAATGTTGAATAGTCCCTCATGTTCAATTACATCCACAGTCTTTCTTACTACAAGCTGTTCCTTTACTTTAATTTATGTCTAAGTATAATGTTGAATAGTCCCTCATGTTCAATTACATCCACAGTCTTTCTTACTACAAGCTGTTCCTTTACTTTAATTTATGTCTAAGTATAATGTTGAATAGTCCCTGATGTTCAATTACATCCACAGTCTTTCTTACTACAAGCTGTTCCTTTACTTTAATTTATGTCTAAGTGTAATGTTGAATAGTCCCTCGTGTTCATTTACATCCATATCCTCTCTTACTACAAGCTGTTCCTTTACTTTAATTTATGTCTAAGTATAATGTTGAATAGTCCCTCGTGTTCAATTACATCCACAGTCTTTATTACTACAAGCTGTTCCTTTACTTTAATTTATGTCTAAGTGTAATAGTCCCCCGTGTTCAATTACATCCACAGTCTTTCTTACTACAAGCTGTTCCTTTACTTTAATTTATGTCCAAGTGTAATGTTGAATAGTTCCTCGTGTTCAATTACATCCACAGTCTTTCTTACTACAAGCTGTTCCTTTACTTTAATTTATATCTAAGTGTAATGTTGAATAGTCCCTCGTGTTCAATTACATCCACAGTCTTTCTTACTACAAGCTGTTCCTTTACTTTAATTTATGTCTAAGTGTAATGTTGAATAGTCCCTCATGTTCAATTACATCCACAGTCTTTCTTACTACAAGCTGTTCCTTTACTTTAATTTATGTCTAAGTGTAATGTTGAATAGTCCCTCATGTTCAATTACATCCACAGTCTTTCTTACTACAAGCTGTTCCTTTACTTTAATTTATGTCCAAGTGTAATGTTGAATAGTCCCTCGTGTTCAATTACATCCACAGTCTTTCTTACTACAAGCTGTTCCTTTACTTTAATTTATGTCTAAGTGTAATGTTGAATAGTCCCTCATGTTCAATTACATCCACAGTCTTTCTTACTACAAGCTGTTCCTTTACTTTAATTTATGTCTAAGTATTATGTTGAATAGTCCCTCATGTTCAATTACATCCACAGTCTTTCTTACTACAAGCTGTTCCTTTACTTTAATTTATGTCTAAGTGTAATGTTGAATAGTCCCTCATGTTCATTTACATCCATATCCTTTCTTACTACAAGATGTTCCTTTACTTTAATTTATGTCTAAGTGTAATGTTGAATAGTCCCTCGTGTTCAATTACATTCACAGTCTTTCTTACTACAAGCTGTTCCTTTACTTTAATTTATGTCTAAGTGTAATGTTGGATAGTCCCTCGTGTTCAATTACATCCACATGCTTTCTTACTACAAGCTGTTCCTTTACTTTAATTTATGTCTAAGTGTAATGTTGAATAGTCCCTCGTGTTCAATTACATCCACAGTCTTTCTTACTACAAGCTGTTCCTTTACTTTAATTTATGTCTAAGTATAATGTTGAATAGTCCCTCGTGTTCAATTACATCCACAGTCTTTCTTACTACAAGCTGTTCCTTTACTTTAATTTATGTCTAAGTGTAATGTTGAATAATCCCTCGTGTTCAATTACATCCACATCCTTTCTTACTACAAGAAGTTCCTTAAATTTACTTTAATTTATGTCTAAGTATAATGTTGAATAGTCCCTCGTGTTCAATTACATCCACAATCTTTCTTACTACAAGCTGTTCCTTTACTTTAATTTATGTCTAAGTGTAATGTTGAATAGTCCCTCGTGTTCAATTACATCCATATCCTTTCTTAATACAAGCTGTTCCTTTACTTTAATTTATGTCTAAGTGTAATGTTGAATAGTCCCTCGTGTTCAATTACATCCACAGTCTTTCTTACTACAAGCTGTTCCTTTACTTTAATTTATGTCTAAGTATAATGTTGAATAGTCCCTCGTGTTCAATTACATCCACAGTCTTTCTTACTACAAGCTGTTCCTTTACTTTAATTTATGTCTAAGTATAATGTTGAATAGTCCCTCATGTTCAATTACATCCACAGTCTTTCTTACTACAAGCTGTTCCTTTACTTTAATTTATGTCTAAGTATAATGTTGAATAGTCCCTCATGTTCAATTACATCCACAGTCTTTCTTACTACAAGCTGTTCCTTTACTTTAATTTATGTCTAAGTATAATGTTGAATAGTCCCTGATGTTCAATTACATCCACAGTCTTTCTTACTACAAGCTGTTCCTTTACTTTAATTTATGTCTAAGTGTAATGTTGAATAGTCCCTCGTGTTCATTTACATCCATATCCTCTCTTACTACAAGCTGTTCCTTTACTTTAATTTATGTCTAAGTATAATGTTGAATAGTCCCTCGTGTTCAATTACATCCACAGTCTTTATTACTACAAGCTGTTCCTTTACTTTAATTTATGTCTAAGTGTAATAGTCCCCCGTGTTCAATTACATCCACAGTCTTTCTTACTACAAGCTGTTCCTTTACTTTAATTTATGTCTAAGTATAATGTTGAATAGTCCCTCATGTTCAATTACATCCACAGTCTTTCTTACTACAAGCTGTTCCTTTACTTTAATTTATGTCTAAGTGTAATGTTGAATAGTCCCTCGTGTTCAATTACATCCACAGTCTTTCTTACTACAAGCTGTTCCTTTACTTTAATTTATGTCTAAGTATAATGTTGAATAGTCCCTCGTGTTCAATTACATCCACAGTCTTTCTTACTACAAGCTGTTCCTTTACTTTAATTTATGTCTAAGTGTAATGTTGAATAATCCCTCGTGTTCAATTACATCCACATCCTTTCTTACTACAAGAAGTTCCTTAAATTTACTTTAATTTATGTCTAAGTATAATGTTGAATAGTCCCTCGTGTTCAATTACATCCACAATCTTTCTTACTACAAGCTGTTCCTTTACTTTAATTTATGTCTAAGTGTAATGTTGAATAGTCCCTCGTGTTCAATTACATCCATATCCTTTCTTAATACAAGCTGTTCCTTTACTTTAATTTATGTCTAAGTGTAATGTTGAATAGTCCCTCGTGTTCAATTACATCCACAGTCTTTCTTACTACAAGCTGTTCCTTTACTTTAATTTATGTCTAAGTATAATGTTGAATAGTCCCTCGTGTTCAATTACATCCACAGTCTTTCTTACTACAAGCTGTTCCTTTACTTTAATTTATGTCTAAGTATAATGTTGAATAGTCCCTCATGTTCAATTACATCCACAGTCTTTCTTACTACAAGCTGTTCCTTTACTTTAATTTATGTCTAAGTATAATGTTGAATAGTCCCTCATGTTCAATTACATCCACAGTCTTTCTTACTACAAGCTGTTCCTTTACTTTAATTTATGTCTAAGTATAATGTTGAATAGTCCCTGATGTTCAATTACATCCACAGTCTTTCTTACTACAAGCTGTTCCTTTACTTTAATTTATGTCTAAGTGTAATGTTGAATAGTCCCTCGTGTTCATTTACATCCATATCCTCTCTTACTACAAGCTGTTCCTTTACTTTAATTTATGTCTAAGTATAATGTTGAATAGTCCCTCGTGTTCAATTACATCCACAGTCTTTATTACTACAAGCTGTTCCTTTACTTTAATTTATGTCTAAGTGTAATAGTCCCCCGTGTTCAATTACATCCACAGTCTTTCTTACTACAAGCTGTTCCTTTACTTTAATTTATGTCCAAGTGTAATGTTGAATAGTTCCTCGTGTTCAATTACATCCACAGTCTTTCTTACTACAAGCTGTTCCTTTACTTTAATTTATATCTAAGTGTAATGTTGAATAGTCCCTCGTGTTCAATTACATCCACAGTCTTTCTTACTACAAGCTGTTCCTTTACTTTAATTTATGTCTAAGTGTAATGTTGAATAGTCCCTCATGTTCAATTACATCCACAGTCTTTCTTACTACAAGCTGTTCCTTTACTTTAATTTATGTCTAAGTGTAATGTTGAATAGTCCCTCATGTTCAATTACATCCACAGTCTTTCTTACTACAAGCTGTTCCTTTACTTTAATTTATGTCCAAGTGTAATGTTGAATAGTCCCTCGTGTTCAATTACATCCACAGTCTTTCTTACTACAAGCTGTTCCTTTACTTTAATTTATGTCTAAGTGTAATGTTGAATAGTCCCTCATGTTCAATTACATCCACAGTCTTTCTTACTACAAGCTGTTCCTTTACTTTAATTTATGTCTAAGTATTATGTTGAATAGTCCCTCATGTTCAATTACATCCACAGTCTTTCTTACTACAAGCTGTTCCTTTACTTTAATTTATGTCTAAGTGTAATGTTGAATAGTCCCTCATGTTCATTTACATCCATATCCTTTCTTACTACAAGATGTTCCTTTACTTTAATTTATGTCTAAGTGTAATGTTGAATAGTCCCTCGTGTTCAATTACATTCACAGTCTTTCTTACTACAAGCTGTTCCTTTACTTTAATTTATGTCTAAGTGTAATGTTGGATAGTCCCTCGTGTTCAATTACATCCACATGCTTTCTTACTACAAGCTGTTCCTTTACTTTAATTTATGTCTAAGTGTAATGTTGAATAGTCCCTCGTGTTCAATTACATCCACAGTCTTTCTTACTACAAGCTGTTCCTTTACTTTAATTTATGTCTAAGTATAATGTTGAATAGTCCCTCGTGTTCAATTACATCCACAGTCTTTCTTACTACAAGCTGTTCCTTTACTTTAATTTATGTCTAAGTGTAATGTTGAATAATCCCTCGTGTTCAATTACATCCACATCCTTTCTTACTACAAGAAGTTCCTTAAATTTACTTTAATTTATGTCTAAGTATAATGTTGAATAGTCCCTCGTGTTCAATTACATCCACAATCTTTCTTACTACAAGCTGTTCCTTTACTTTAATTTATGTCTAAGTGTAATGTTGAATAGTCCCTCGTGTTCAATTACATCCATATCCTTTCTTAATACAAGCTGTTCCTTTACTTTAATTTATGTCTAAGTGTAATGTTGAATAGTCCCTCGTGTTCAATTACATCCACAGTCTTTCTTACTACAAGCTGTTCCTTTACTTTAATTTATGTCTAAGTATAATGTTGAATAGTCCCTCGTGTTCAATTACATCCACAGTCTTTCTTACTACAAGCTGTTCCTTTACTTTAATTTATGTCTAAGTATAATGTTGAATAGTCCCTCATGTTCAATTACATCCACAGTCTTTCTTACTACAAGCTGTTCCTTTACTTTAATTTATGTCTAAGTATAATGTTGAATAGTCCCTCATGTTCAATTACATCCACAGTCTTTCTTACTACAAGCTGTTCCTTTACTTTAATTTATGTCTAAGTATAATGTTGAATAGTCCCTGATGTTCAATTACATCCACAGTCTTTCTTACTACAAGCTGTTCCTTTACTTTAATTTATGTCTAAGTGTAATGTTGAATAGTCCCTCGTGTTCATTTACATCCATATCCTCTCTTACTACAAGCTGTTCCTTTACTTTAATTTATGTCTAAGTATAATGTTGAATAGTCCCTCGTGTTCAATTACATCCACAGTCTTTATTACTACAAGCTGTTCCTTTACTTTAATTTATGTCTAAGTGTAATAGTCCCCCGTGTTCAATTACATCCACAGTCTTTCTTACTACAAGCTGTTCCTTTACTTTAATTTATGTCTAAGTATAATGTTGAATAGTCCCTCATGTTCAATTACATCCACAGTCTTTCTTACTACAAGCTGTTCCTTTACTTTAATTTATGTCTAAGTGTAATGTTGAATAGTCCCTCGTGTTCAATTACATCCACAGTCTTTCTTACTACAAGCTGTTCCTTTACTTTAATTTATGTCTAAGTATAATGTTGAATAGTCCCTCGTGTTCAATTACATCCACAGTCTTTCTTACTACAAGCTGTTCCTTTACTTTAATTTATGTCTAAGTGTAATGTTGAATAATCCCTCGTGTTCAATTACATCCACATCCTTTCTTACTACAAGAAGTTCCTTAAATTTACTTTAATTTATGTCTAAGTATAATGTTGAATAGTCCCTCGTGTTCAATTACATCCACAATCTTTCTTACTACAAGCTGTTCCTTTACTTTAATTTATGTCTAAGTGTAATGTTGAATAGTCCCTCGTGTTCAATTACATCCATATCCTTTCTTAATACAAGCTGTTCCTTTACTTTAATTTATGTCTAAGTGTAATGTTGAATAGTCCCTCGTGTTCAATTACATCCACAGTCTTTCTTACTACAAGCTGTTCCTTTACTTTAATTTATGTCTAAGTATAATGTTGAATAGTCCCTCGTGTTCAATTACATCCACAGTCTTTCTTACTACAAGCTGTTCCTTTACTTTAATTTATGTCTAAGTATAATGTTGAATAGTCCCTCATGTTCAATTACATCCACAGTCTTTCTTACTACAAGCTGTTCCTTTACTTTAATTTATGTCTAAGTATAATGTTGAATAGTCCCTCATGTTCAATTACATCCACAGTCTTTCTTACTACAAGCTGTTCCTTTACTTTAATTTATGTCTAAGTATAATGTTGAATAGTCCCTGATGTTCAATTACATCCACAGTCTTTCTTACTACAAGCTGTTCCTTTACTTTAATTTATGTCTAAGTGTAATGTTGAATAGTCCCTCGTGTTCATTTACATCCATATCCTCTCTTACTACAAGCTGTTCCTTTACTTTAATTTATGTCTAAGTATAATGTTGAATAGTCCCTCGTGTTCAATTACATCCACAGTCTTTATTACTACAAGCTGTTCCTTTACTTTAATTTATGTCTATGTGTAATAGTCCCCCGTGTTCAATTACATCCACAGTCTTTCTTACTACAAGCTGTTCCTTTACTTTAATTTATGTCCAAGTGTAATGTTGAATAGTTCCTCGTGTTCAATTACATCCACAGTCTTTCTTACTACAAGCTGTTCCTTTACTTTAATTTATATCTAAGTGTAATGTTGAATAGTCCCTCGTGTTCAATTACATCCACAGTCTTTCTTACTACAAGCTGTTCCTTTACTTTAATTTATGTCTAAGTGTAATGTTGAATAGTCCCTCATGTTCAATTACATCCACAGTCTTTCTTACTACAAGCTGTTCCTTTACTTTAATTTATGTCTAAGTGTAATGTTGAATAGTCCCTCATGTTCAATTACATCCACAGTCTTTCTTACTACAAGCTGTTCCTTTACTTTAATTTATGTCCAAGTGTAATGTTGAATAGTCCCTCGTGTTCAATTACATCCACAGTCTTTCTTACTACAAGCTGTTCCTTTACTTTAATTTATGTCTAAGTGTAATGTTGAATAGTCCCTCATGTTCAATTACATCCACAGTCTTTCTTACTACAAGCTGTTCCTTTACTTTAATTTATGTCTAAGTATTATGTTGAATAGTCCCTCATGTTCAATTACATCCACAGTCTTTCTTACTACAAGCTGTTCCTTTACTTTAATTTATGTCTAAGTGTAATGTTGAATAGTCCCTCATGTTCATTTACATCCATATCCTTTCTTACTACAAGATGTTCCTTTACTTTAATTTATGTCTAAGTGTAATGTTGAATAGTCCCTCGTGTTCAATTACATTCACAGTCTTTCTTACTACAAGCTGTTCCTTTACTTTAATTTATGTCTAAGTGTAATGTTGGATAGTCCCTCGTGTTCAATTACATCCACATGCTTTCTTACTACAAGCTGTTCCTTTACTTTAATTTATGTCTAAGTGTAATGTTGAATAGTCCCTCGTGTTCAATTACATCCACAGTCTTTCTTACTACAAGCTGTTCCTTTACTTTAATTTATGTCTAAGTATAATGTTGAATAGTCCCTCGTGTTCAATTACATCCACAGTCTTTCTTACTACAAGCTGTTCCTTTACTTTAATTTATGTCTAAGTGTAATGTTGGATAGTCACTCGTGTTCAATTACATCCACAGTCTTTCTTACTACAAGCTGTTCCTTTACTTTAATTTATGTCTAAGTGTAATGTTGAATAGTCCCTCGTGTTCAATTATATCCACAGTCTTTCTTACTACAAGCTGTTCCTTTACTTTAATTTATGTCTAAGTGTAATGTTGAATAGTCCCTCATGTTCAATTACATCCAGAGTCTTTCTTACTACAAGCTGTTCCTTTACTTTAATTTATGTCTAAGTATAATGTTGAATAGTCCCTCGTGTTCAATTACATCCACAGTCTTTCTTACTACAAGCTGTTCCTTTACTTTAATTTATGTCTAAGTATAATGTTGAATAGTCCCTCATGTTCAATTACATCCACAGTCTTTCTTACTACAAGCTGTTCCTTTACTTTAATTTATGTCTAAGTATAATGTTGAATAGTCCCTCATGTTCAATTACATCCACAGTCTTTCTTACTACAAGCTGTTCCTTTACTTTAATTTATGTCTAAGTATAATGTTGAATAGTACCTCATGTTCAATTACATCCACAGTCTTTCTTACTACAAGCTGTTCCTTTACTTTAATTTATGTCTAAGTGTAATGTTGAATAGTCCCTCGTGTTCAATTACATCCACAGTCTTTCTTACTACAAGCTGTTCCTTTACTTTAATTTATGTCTAAGTATAATGTTGAATAGTCCCTCGTGTTCAATTACATCCACAGTCTTTCTTACTACAAGCTGTTCCTTTACTTTAATTTATGTCTAAGTGTAATGTTGAATAATCCCTCGTGTTCAATTACATCCACATCCGTTCTTACTACAAGAAGTTCCTTAAATTTACTTTAATTTATGTCTAAGTATAATGTTGAATAGTCCCTCGTGTTCAATTACATCCACAATCTTTCTTACTACAAGCTGTTCCTTTACTTTAATTTATGTCTAAGTGTAATGTTGAATAGTCCCTCGTGTTCAATTACATCCATATCCTTTCTTAATACAAGCTGTTCCTTTACTTTAATTTATGTCTAAGTGTAATGTTGAATAGTCCCTCGTGTTCAATTACATCCACAGTCGTTCTTACTACAAGCTATTCCTTTACTTTAATTTATGTCTAAGTATAATGTTGAATAGTCCCACGTGTTCAATTACATCCACAGTCTTTCTTACTACAAGCTGTTCCTTTACTTTAATTTATGTCTAAGTGTAATGTTGGATAGTCACTCGTGTTCAATTACATCCACAGTCTTTCTTACTACAAGCTGTTCCTTTACTTTAATTTATGTCTAAGTGTAATGTTGAATAGTCTCTCATGTTTATTGACATACATGTCTTTTCTTAATACAAGCTGTTCCTTTACTTTAATTTATGTCTAAGTGTAATGTTGAATAGTCCCTCGTGTTCAATTACATCCACATCCTTTCTTACTACAAGCTGTTCCTTTACTTTAATTTATGTCTAAGTGTAATGTTGAATAGTCCCTCGTGTTAAATTACATCCACAGTCTTTCTTACTACAAGCTGTTCCTTTACTTTAATTTATGTCTAAGTGTAATGTTGAATAGTCCCTCGTGTTCAATTACATCCACAGTCTTTCTTACTACAAGCTGTTCCTTTACTTTAATTTATGTCTAAGTATAATGTTGAATAGTCCCTCATGTTCAATTACATCCACAGTCTTTCTTACTACAAGCTGTTCCTTTACTTTAATTTATGTCTAAGTATAATGTTGAATAGTCCCTGATGTTCAATTACATCCACAGTCTTTCTTACTACAAGCTGTTCCTTTACTTTAATTTATGTCTAAGTGTAATGTTGGATAGTCCCTCGTGTTCAATTACATCCACAGTCTTTCTTACTACAAGCTGTTCCTTTACTTTAATTTATGTCTAAGTATAATGTTGAATATTCCCTCATGTTCAATTACATCCACAGTCTTTCTTACTACAAGCTGTTCCTTTACTTTAATTTATGTCTAAGTGTAATGTTGAATAGTCCCTCGTGTTCAATTACATCCACAGTCTTTCTTACTACAAGCTGTTCCTTTACTTTAATTTATGTCTAAGTATAATGTTGAATAGTCCCTGATGTTCAATTACATCCACAGTCTTTCTTACTACAAGCTGTTCCTTTACTTTAATTTATGTCTAAGTGTAATGTTGAATAGTCCCTGATGTTCAATTACATCCACAGTCTTTCTTACTACAAGCTGTTCCTTTACTTTAATTTATGTCTAAGTGTAATGTTGGATAGTCCCTCGTGTTCAATTACATCCACAGTCTTTCTTACTACAAGCTGTTCCTTTACTTTAATTTATGTCTAAGTATAATGTTGAATATTCCCTCATGTTCAATTACATCCACAGTCTTTCTTACTACAAGCTGTTCCTTTACTTTAATTTATGTCTAAGTGTAATGTTGAATAATCCCTCGTGTTCAATTACATCCAAATCCTTTCTTACTACAAGAAGTTCCTTAAATTTACTTTAATTTATGTCTAAGTATAATGTTGAATAGTCCCTCGTGTTCAATTACATCCACAATCTTTCTTACTACAAGCTGTTCCTTTACTTTAATTTATGTCTAAGTGTAATGTTGAATAGTCCCTCGTGTTCAATTACATCCATATCCTTTCTTAATACAAGCTGTTCCTTTACTTTAATTTATGTCTAAGTGTAATGTTGAATAGTCCCTCGTGTTCAATTACATCCACAGTCGTTCTTACTACAAGCTGTTCCTTTACTTTAATTTATGTCTAAGTATAATGTTGAATAGTCCCACGTGTTCAATTACATCCACAGTCTTTCTTACTACAAGCTGTTCCTTTACTTTAATTTATGTCTAAGTGTAATGTTGGATAGTCACTCGTGTTCAATTACATCCACAGTCTTTCTTACTACAAGCTGTTCCTTTACTTTAATTTATGTCTAAGTGTAATGTTGAATAGTCCCTCGTGTTCAATTACATCCACAGTCTCTCTTACTACACGCTGTTCCTTTACTTTAATTTATGTCTAAGTGTAATGTTGAATAGTCCCTCATGTTCAATTACATCCACAGTCTTTCTTACTACAAGCTGTTCCTTTACTTTAATTTATGTCTAAGTATAATGTTGAATAGTCCCTCGTGTTCAATTATATCCATAGTCTTTCTTACTACAAGCTGTTCCTTTACTTTAATGTATGTCTAAGTGTAATGTTGAATAATCCCTCGTGTTCAATTACATCCACATCCTTTCTTACTACAAGCAGTTCCTTTAATTTACTTTAATTTATGTCTAAGTATAATGTTGAATAGTCCCTCGTGTTCAATTACATCCACAATCTTTCTTACTACAAGCTGTTCCTTTACTTTAATTTATGTCTAAGTGTAATGTTGAATAGTCCCTCGTGTTCAATTACATCCACAGTCTTTCTTACTACAAGCTGTTCCTTTACTTTAATTTATGTCTAAGTGTAATGTTGAATAGTCCCTCATGTTCATTTACATCCATATCCTCTCTTACTACAAGCTGTTCCTTTACTTTAATGTATGTCTAAGTATAATGTTGAATAGTCCCTCGTGTTCAATTACATCCACAGTCTTTATTACTACAAGCTGTTCCTTTACTTTAATTTATGTCTAAGTGTAATAGTCCCCCGTGTTCAATTACATCCACAGTCTTTCTTACTATAAGCAGTTCCTTTACTTTAATTTATGTCCAAGTGTAATGTTGAATAGTCCCTCGTGTTCAATTACATCCACAGTCTTTCTTACTACAAGCTGTTCCTTTACTTTAATTTATATCTAAGTGTAATGTTGAATAGTCCCTCGTGTTCAATTACATCCACAGTCTTTCTTACTACAAGCTGTTCCTTTACTTTAATTTATGTCTAAGTGTAATGTTGAATAGTTCTCATGTCCAATTACATCCAGAGTCTTTCTTACTACAAGCTGTTCCTTTACTTTAATTTATGTCTAAGTGTAATGTTGAATAATCTCTCATGTTTATTGACATACATGTCTTTTCTTACTACAAGCTGTTCCTTTACTTTAATTTATGTCTAAGTGTAATGTTGAATAGTCCCTCATGTTCATTTACATCCATATCCTTTCTTACTACAAGCTGTTCCTTTACTTTAATTTATGTCTAAGTGTAATGTTGAATAGTCCCTCGTGTTCAATTACATCCACAGTCGTTCTTACTACAAGCTATTCCTTTACTTTAATTTATGTCTAAGTATAATGTTGAATAGTCCCACGTGTTCAATTACATCCACAGTCTTTCTTACTACAAGCTGTTCCTTTACTTTAATTTATGTCTAAGTGTAATGTTGGATAGTCACTCGTGTTCAATTACATCCACAGTCTTTCTTACTACAAGCTGTTCCTTTACTTTAATTTATGTCTAAGTGTAATGTTGAATAGTCTCTCATGTTTATTGACGTACATGTCTTTTCTTAATACAAGCTGTTCCTTTACTTTAATTTATGTCTAAGTGTAATGTTGAATAGTCCCTCGTGTTCAATTACATCCACATCCTTTCTTACTACAAGCTGTTCCTTTACTTTAATTTATGTCTAAGTGTAATGTTGAATAGTCCCTCGTGTTAAATTACATCCACAGTCTTTCTTACTACAAGCTGTTCCTTTACTTTAATTTATGTCTAAGTGTAATGTTGAATAGTCCCTCGTGTTCAATTACATCCACAGTCTTTCTTACTACAAGCTGTTCCTTTACTTTAATTTATGTCTAAGTATAATGTTGAATAGTCCCTCATGTTCAATTACATCCACAGTCTTTCTTACTACAAGCTGTTCCTTTACTTTAATTTATGTCTAAGTATAATGTTGAATAGTCCCTGATGTTCAATTACATCCACAGTCTTTCTTACTACAAGCTGTTCCTTTACTTTAATTTATGTCTAAGTGTAATGTTGGATAGTCCCTCGTGTTCAATTACATCCACAGTCTTTCTTACTACAAGCTGTTCCTTTACTTTAATTTATGTCTAAGTATAATGTTGAATATTCCCTCATGTTCAATTACATCCACAGTCTTTCTTACTACAAGCTGTTCCTTTACTTTAATTTATGTCTAAGTGTAATGTTGAATAGTCCCTCGTGTTCAATTACATCCACAGTCTTTCTTACTACAAGCTGTTCCTTTACTTTAATTTATGTCTAAGTATAATGTTGAATAGTCCCTCATGTTCAATTACATCCACAGTCTTTCTTACTACAAGCTGTTCCTTTACTTTAATTTATGTCTAAGTATAATGTTGAATAGTCCCTGATGTTCAATTACATCCACAGTCTTTCTTACTACAAGCTGTTCCTTTACTTTAATTTATGTCTAAGTGTAATGTTGGATAGTCCCTCGTGTTCAATTACATCCACAGTCTTTCTTACTACAAGCTGTTCCTTTACTTTAATTTATGTCTAAGTATAATGTTGAATATTCCCTCATGTTCAATTACATCCACAGTCTTTCTTACTACAAGCTGTTCCTTTACTTTAATTTATGTCTAAGTGTAATGTTGAATAATCCCTCGTGTTCAATTACATCCAAATCCTTTCTTACTACAAGAAGTTCCTTAAATTTACTTTAATTTATGTCTAAGTATAATGTTGAATAGTCCCTCGTGTTCAATTACATCCACAATCTTTCTTACTACAAGCTGTTCCTTTACTTTAATTTATGTCTAAGTGTAATGTTGAATAGTCCCTCGTGTTCAATTACATCCATATCCTTTCTTAATACAAGCTGTTCCTTTACTTTAATTTATGTCTAAGTGTAATGTTGAATAGTCCCTCGTGTTCAATTACATCCACAGTCGTTCTTACTACAAGCTGTTCCTTTACTTTAATTTATGTCTAAGTATAATGTTGAATAGTCCCACGTGTTCAATTACATCCACAGTCTTTCTTACTACAAGCTGTTCCTTTACATTAATTTATGTCTAAGTGTAATGTTGGATAGTCACTCGTGTTCAATTACATCCACAGTCTTTCTTACTACAAGCTGTTCCTTTACTTTAATTTATGTCTAAGTGTAATGATGAATAGTCCCTCGTGTTCAATTACATCCACAGTCTCTCTTACTACACGCTGTTCCTTTACTTTAATTTATGTCTAAGTGTAATGTTGAATAGTCCCTCATGTTCAATTACATCCACAGTCTTTCTTACTACAAGCTGTTCCTTTACTTTAATTTATGTCTAAGTATAATGTTGAATAGTCCCTCGTGTTCAATTATATCCATAGTCTTTCTTACTACAAGCTGTTCCTTTACTTTAATGTATGTCTAAGTGTAATGTTGAATAATCCCTCGTGTTCAATTACATCCACATCCTTTCTTACTACAAGCAGTTCCTTTAATTTACTTTAATTTATGTCTAAGTATAATGTTGAATAGTCCCTCGTGTTCAATTACATCCACAATCTTTCTTACTACAAGCTGTTCCTTTACTTTAATTTATGTCTAAGTGTAATGTTGAATAGTCCCTCGTGTTCAATTACATCCATATCCTTTCTTAATACAAGCTGTTCCTTTACTTTAATTTATGTCTAAGTGTAATGTTGAATAGTCCCTCGTGTTCAATTACATCCACAGTCTTTCTTACTACAAGCTGTTCCTTTACTTTAATTTATGTCTAAGTGTAATGTTGAATAGTCCCTCATGTTCATTTACATCCATATCCTCTCTTACTACAAGCTGTTCCTTTACTTTAATTTATGTCTAAGTATAATGTTGAATAGTCCCTCGTGTTCAATTACATCCAGTCTTTATTACTACAAGCTGTTCCTTTACTTTAATTTATGTCTAAGTGTAATAGTCCCCCGTGTTCAATTACATCCACAGTCTTTCTTACTATAAGCAGTTCCTTTACTTTAATTTATGTCCAAGTGTAATGTTGAATAGTCCCTCGTGTTCAATTACATCCACAGTCTTTCTTACTACAAGCTGTTCCTTTACTTTAATTTATATCTAAGTGTAATGTTGAATAGTCCCTCGTGTTCAATTACATCCACAGTCTTTCTTACTACAAGCTGTTCCTTTACTTTAATTTATGTCTAAGTGTAATGTTGAATAGTTCTCATGTTCAATTACATCCAGAGTCTTTCTTACTACAAGCTGTTCCTTTACTTTAATTTATGTCTAAGTGTAATGTTGAATAATCTCTCATGTTTATTGACATACATGTCTTTTCTTACTACAAGCTGTTCCTTTACTTTAATTTATGTCTAAGTGTAATGTTGAATAGTCCCTCATGTTCATTTACATCCATATCCTTTCTTACTACAAGCTGTTCCTTTACTTTAATTTATGTCTAAGTGTAATGTTGAATAGTCCCTCGTGTTCAATTACATCCACAGTCTTTCTTACTACAAGCTGTTCCTTTACTTTAATTTATGTCTAAGTATAATGTTGAATAGTCCCTCATGTTCAATTACATCCACAGTCTTTCTTACTACAAGCTCTTCCTTTACTTTAATTTATGTCTAAGTATAATGTTGAATAGTCCCTGATGTTCAATTACATCCACAGTCTTTCTTACTACAAGCTGTTCCTTTACTTTAATTTATGTCTAAGTGTAATGTTGGATAGTCCCTCGTGTTCAATTACATCCACAGTCTTTCTTACTACAAGCTGTTCCTTTACTTTAATTTATGTCTAAGTATAATGTTGAATATTCCCTCATGTTCAATTACATCCACAGTCTTTCTTACTACAAGCTGTTCCTTTACTTTAATTTATGTCTAAGTGTGATGTTGAATAGTCCCTCGTGTTCAATTACATCCACAGTCTTTCTTACTACAAGCTGTTCCTTTACTTTAATTTATGTCTAAGTATAATGTTGAATAGTCCCTCATGTTCAATTACATCCACAGTCTTTCTTACTACAAGCTGTTCCTTTACTTTAATTTATGTCTAAGTATAATGTTGAATAGTCCCTGATGTTCAATTACATCCACAGTCTTTCTTACTACAAGCTGTTCCTTTACTTTAATTTATGTCTAAGTGTAATGTTGGATAGTCCCTCGTGTTCAATTACATCCACAGTCTTTCTTACTACAAGCTGTTCCTTTACTTTAATTTATGTCTAAGTATAATGTTGAATATTCCCTCATGTTCAATTACATCCACAGTCTTTCTTACTACAAGCTGTTCCTTTACTTTAATTTATGTCTAAGTGTAATGTTGAATAATCCCTCGTGTTCAATTACATCCAAATCCTTTCTTACTACAAGAAGTTCCTTAAATTTACTTTAATTTATGTCTAAGTATAATGTTGAATAGTCCCTCGTGTTCAATTACATCCACAATCTTTCTTACTACAAGCTGTTCCTTTACTTTAATTTATGTCTAAGTGTAATGTTGAATAGTCCCTCGTGTTCAATTACATCCATATCCTTTCTTAATACAAGCTGTTCCTTTACTTTAATTTATGTCTAAGTGTAATGTTGAATAGTCCCTCGTGTTCAATTACATCCACAGTCGTTCTTACTACAAGCTGTTCCTTTACTTTAATTTATGTCTAAGTATAATGTTGAATAGTCCCACGTGTTCAATTACATCCACAGTCTTTCTTACTACAAGCTGTTCCTTTACTTTAATTTATGTCTAAGTGTAATGTTGGATAGTCACTCGTGTTCAATTACATCCACAGTCTTTCTTACTACAAGCTGTTCCTTTACTTTAATTTATGTCTAAGTGTAATGTTGAATAGTCCCTCGTGTTCAATTACATCCACAGTCTCTCTTACTACAAGCTGTTCCTTTACTTTAATTTATGTCTAAGTGTAATGTTGAATAGTCCCTCATGTTCAATTACATCCACAGTCTTTCTTACTACAAGCTGTTCCTTTACTTTAATTTATGTCTAAGTGTAATGTTGAATAATCCCTCGTGTTCAATTACATCCAAATCCTTTCTTACTACAAGAAGTTCCTTAAATTTACTTTAATTTATGTCTAAGTATAATGTTGAATAGTCCCTCGTGTTCAATTACATCCACAATCTTTCTTACTACAAGCTGTTCCTTTACTTTAATTTATGTCTAAGTGTAATGTTGAATAGTCCCTCGTGTTCAATTACATCCATATCCTTTCTTAATACAAGCTGTTCCTTTACTTTAATTTATGTCTAAGTGTAATGTTGAATAGTCCCTCGTGTTCAATTACATCCACAGTCGTTCTTACTACAAGCTGTTCCTTTACTTTAATTTATGTCTAAGTATAATGTTGAATAGTCCCACGTGTTCAATTACATCCACAGTCTTTCTTACTACAAGCTGTTCCTTTACTTTAATTTATGTCTAAGTGTAATGTTGGATAGTCACTCGTGTTCAATTACATCCACAGTCTTTCTTACTACAAGCTGTTCCTTTACTTTAATTTATGTCTAAGTGTAATGTTGAATAGTCCCTCGTGTTCAATTACATCCACAGTCTCTCTTACTACAAGCTGTTCCTTTACTTTAATTTATGTCTAAGTGTAATGTTGAATAGTCCCTCATGTTCAATTACATCCACAGTCTTTCTTACTACAAGCTGTTCCTTTACTTTAATTTATGTCTAAGTATAATGTTGAATAGTCCCTCGTGTTCAATTATATCCACAGTCTTTCTTACTACAAGCTGTTCCTTTACTTTAATGTATGTCTAAGTGTAATGTTGAATAATCCCTCGTGTTCAATTACATCCACATCCTTTCTTACTACAAGCAGTTCCTTAAATTTACTTTAATTTATGTCTAAGTATAATGTTGAATAGTCCCTCGTGTTCAATTACATCCACAATCTTTCTTACTACAAGCTGTTCCTTTACTTTAATTTATGTCTAAGTGTAATGTTGAATAGTCCCTCGTGTTCAATTACATCCATATCCTTTCTTACTACAAGCTGTTCCTTTACTTTAATTTATGTCTAAGTGTAATGTTGAATAGTCCCTCGTGTTCAATTACATCCACAGTCTTTCTTACTACAAGCTGTTCCTTTACTTTAATTTATGTCTAAGTGTAATGTTGAATAGTCCCTCATGTTCATTTACATCCATATCCTCTCTTACTACAAGCTGTTCCTTTACTTTAATTTATGTCTAAGTATAATGTTGAATAGTCCCTCGTGTTCAATTACATCCACAGTCTTTATTACTACAAGCTGTTCCTTTACTTTAATTTATGTCTAAGTGTAATAGTCCCCCGTGTTCAATTACATCCACAGTCTTTCTTACTACAAGCTGTTCCTTTACTTTAATTTATGTCCAAGTGTAATGTTGAATAGTCCCTCGTGTTCAATTACATCCACAGTCTTTCTTACTACAAGCTGTTCCTTTACTTTAATTTATATCTAAGTGTAATGTTGAATAGTCCCTCGTGTTCAATTACATCCACAGTCTTTCTTACTACAAGCTGTTCCTTTACTTTAATTTATGTCTAAGTGTAATGTTGAATAGTTCTCATGTTCAATTACATCCAGAGTCTTTCTTACTACAAGCTGTTCCTTTACTTTAATTTATGTCTAAGTGTAATGTTGAATAGTCCCTCGTGTTCAATTACATCCACATCTGTTCTTACTACAAGCTGTTCCTTTACTTTAATTTATGTCTAAGTGTAAAGCTGAATAGTCCCTCGTGTTCAATTACATCCACATCCTTTCTTACTACAAGCTGTTCCTTTACTTTAATTTATGTGTAAGTGTAATGTTGAATAGTCCCTCGTGTTCAATTACATCCACAGTCTTTCTTACTACAAGCTGTTCCTTTACTTTAATTTATGTCTAAGTGTAATGTTGAATAATCTCTCATGTTTATTGACATACATGTCTTTTCTTACTACAAGCTGTTCCTTTACTTTAATTTATGTCTAAGTGTAATGTTGAATAGTCCCTCGTGTTCAATTACATCCACATCCTTTCTTACTACAAGCTGTTCCTTTACTTTAATTTATGTCTAAGTGTAATGTTGAATAGTCTCTCATGTTTATTGACATACATGTCTTTTCTTACTACAAGCTGTTCCTTTACTTTAATTTATGTCTAAGTGTAATGTTGAATAGTCCCTCGTGTTCAATTACATCCACATCCTTTCTTACTACAAGCTGTTCCTTTAGTTTAATTTATGTCTAAGTGTAATGTTGAATAGTCCCTCGTGTTCAATTACATCCACAGTCTTTCTTACTACAAGCTGTTCCTTTACTTTAATTTATGTCTAAGTGTAATGTTGAATAGTCCCTCGTGTTCAATTACATCCACATCCTTTCTTAATACAAGCTGTTCCTTTACTTTAATTTATGTCTAAGTGTAATGTTGAATAGTCTCTCATGTTTATTGACATACATGTCTTTTCTTACTACAAGCTGTTCCTTTACTTTTATTTATGTCTAAGTGTAATGTTGAATAGTCCCTCGTGTTCAATTACATTCACAGTCTTTCTTACTACAAGCTGTTCCTTTACTTTAATTTATGTCTAAGTATAATGTTGAATAGTCCCTCGTGTTCAATTACATCCACAGTCTTTCTTACTACAAGCTGTTCCTTTACTTTAATTTATGTCTAAGTGTAATGTTGAATAGTCCCTCGTGTTCAATTACATCCACAATCTTTCTTACTACAAGCTGTTCCTTTACTTTAATTTATGTCTAAGTGTAATGTTGAATAGTCCCTCGTGTTCAATTACATCCATATCCTTTCTTACTACAAGCTGTTCCTTTACTTTAATATATGTCTAAGTGTAATGTTGAATAGTCCCTCGTGTTCATTTACATCCATATCCTTTCTTACTACAAGCTGTTCCTTTACTTTAATTTATGTCTAAGTGTAATGTTGAATAGTCTCTCATGTTTATTGACATACATGTCTTTTCTTACTACAAGCTGTTCCTTTACTTTAATTTATGTCTAAGTGTAATGTTGAATAGTCCCTCGTGTTCAATTACATTCACAGTCTTTCTTACTACAAGCTGTTCCTTTACTTTAATTTATGTCTAAGAATAATGTTGAATAGTCCCTCGTGTTCAATTACATCCACAGTCTTTCTTACTACAAGCTGTTCCTTTACTTTAATTTATGTCTAAGTGTAATGTTGAATAGTCCCCCGTGTTCAATTACATCCACATCCTTTCTTACTACAAGCTGTTCCTTTACTTTAATTTATGTCTAAGTGTAATGTTGAATAGTCCCCCGTGTTCAATTACATCCAAATCCTTTCTTACTACAAGCTGTTCCTTTACTTTAATTTATGTAATCCATTGCCGGAATAAGTTTGTTCCTGCCCCTCACCAAACATCAAATCTGCTGGCTGGTTTGTTTCGCGGCCCAACATTAACATATTTGGTGTGAAACCAGTACTTCGGTTAATACAGGAACCCATAGCTCCCGCCAGTTGGGATAAGTGTTCATCCCAATTTTCCTGGGAGTTATCCACAAAACATCTTACTGCATCCATCAAGCTTCTATTCTGCCTTTCCACCTGACCAATAGCGGACGGTCTATAAGGCGTTGTACGAACCTTATGTATTTTGAGCAAATCACATACAGCTTTAAACAAGGCACTCTCAAAGTTTCGGCCTTGATCTGTGAAGATCTGAAAAGGATACCCAAACCGTGCAAAAAATTCGTTGATCGCAGCTTGTGCAGTGATCTCAGCTGTCTGTGATGGGAGTGGAATACATTCCGTCCACTTTGTAAATTGGTCCACCATCATGAGTACATACTCATTACCTTTCTTTGTTTTAGGTAAAGGTCCCATAAAATCTAGGTGCACTCGTTCCATCGGGGCTCCAGCATGATAAGGAGTCATCTGGCAACGCGCATTTCTAGTTGGCTTTTTATGTTTACTACAGACCTCACAAGTTAATACGAAGGTTCGTATGTCTCTTGACATGTTATACCAATGAAACTTATCCTTAATCCTAGACAAAATTCTTTCTGTACCCTGATGTCCAGCAGAAGGTAATTCGTGACAGAGTTCTATAACTGTTTCCCGCAATTTTACCGGGATTACTAATCTCGTGCGGGCTCCATCTTTCTTTGGAGTATTGCGGAGAACTCCGTGCTTGTCAAGAAAAAACATCTGTTTATTTATCCAATAGCTCTTAGGTGAAGACAAAAATAATTCATTTCCCTCCGGTTCCACCTGATTTTTAAGAAAATTTAAAATCAACCGAACATCGGGGTCCTCCCACTGTGCCTGTCCAATATCACCCACGGTGAAACCCTGGAAGACTATTCCATCGTCCTCTGATATTGTTATAATTTGGACACTTCCTTCCGATATCACTATCTTTAAATTAGTGTTATCCTCTTGAATATCTGATCCCGATGTAATGTTAAAATTTTGAGATGGAATATCAAGTACCTCTCCTCCAAACAGTCGTATCATTGCAGTAGATACATCTATCTGTTGACCATAGATTCTTTTTTTCTTTGCTAAAGGTACAGACTCATCCACGTCTAGTATAAATTTTGTCCACCCTTCATGAGCCTTTTGACAATATTTGCAACCTCTACATGGCAAATTCTTTAATTCTACCCCTGACAGATAGTTAGGACAAACAGCCTCGTCTTCAACAATGCGAGATAACCCATCTGTATTTCCGTGGTTTTTGTCCGGACGGTGTTTTATCACCATATCATATTGGCTAAGCTCCTCCATCCAGCGTGCCAATTGTCCCTGTGGTTCTTTAAATCCCAATAACCACGTGAGACTACTGTGGTCAGTCCTGACTGTGAACTGTCTACCAAGCAAATAATGCTTAAACTGTCTAGTAAAGCGTATAATGGCCAACAACTCATTTCGTGTTGTACAGTATCTACGCTGTTCTGGTGTAAGAATGAAACTACCATACGCTATCACGTGCTCTTCGCCATTCTGCATTTGGATTAGCTCAGCCCCTATAGCTCTATCTGGCGTATCTGTATCTAGTATGTAGTAATCAGTCTTATTGGGCAAGGCAAAGACTGGTGCGGATAGCAGCAGCGCCTTCAATCTGTCAAACGCCTGCTGTTGAGGTTCTTCCCTCTGGAATTTAGCCTTTCCCGTTATCTCGTACAATGGTCCCGAGATTTTAGCAAAATCTTTGATAAAACTGCGATGGTAGTTGGAAAACCCTAAAAACCTCTCCACATGTCGTGTGCTGGTTGGCCTTACCCAGTCTTGAACAGGTTTTAAAGACTTTACGACCCAAGAACTCAACTGTCTTTGTGAAAAGTACACATTTTCTGGGTTTCAATTTCAGCTGATATTTTCTGAACCGTTCAAAGACATGTTTTAAATTGATAAGATGTGACTGAAAATCACTCCCGAGGACCAATATGTCATCTAGAAAAGCCAATACAGTGTTCCATGTTAAACCGCGTATGACCAAGTTCATCACCCTGGCGTACGTCCCTGGGGCATTACATAACCCAAAACTCATCTTGACACACTCAAAAAGTCCAAACTTTGTGGTGAACGCTGTCTTTTTCCTATCTTCTGGTTTTATTCCTACCTGCCAATATGCACTATTAGCATCAAGTTTTGAGTACCAGATGTTTCCGGCCAAAGTATATAGACATTCTTCAATTAATGGCAAGGGAAAAACATCTTTAACCGTCACTGTGT
Source organism: Bathymodiolus brooksi (assembly GCA_963680875.1). Lineage (NCBI taxonomy): Eukaryota > Metazoa > Mollusca > Bivalvia > Mytilida > Modiolidae > Bathymodiolus > Bathymodiolus brooksi. The sequence continues at coordinate 86,193 of CAVMGF010000062.1, forward strand.
TCAAAGCACGGTAGTCTATGCACCATCGTACCCCACCGTCTCGTTTACGGATTAATACTGGAGCAGATGCCCACTCCGAGATGGAGGGTTGAATAACTCCGGCATCAAGCATCTTCTGGAGGCACAGGGGCTCGCAGTTATATTTTCACATCGCCAGGTATATTTTAAAAGAGAAGGGAGGACACTGTTTTTGCTGCCCAAAGTGAAAGTAGAATTTCGGCACCTTTTTTCGCTTCAAAAACGGTTTAGTCTTTGTTCTTCCCATAAAATTAATGCAAATATCGATGTTTTTTGATGATTGACTGGTTTACAGTGGAATAACACTCGTTTTTAAATTCCAAGCGGTTTGGACAACTTCTTAGCATACTCAAACCGGTTTATACGGACTAAATATCAAGGTGAGTTTTCATTGGTGGAAGGATTTAAACTGGCATTTTTGCGGGAAATTATTTACTCATCTTGTCAAAAGATATTCTAAAATGCTGTCTTCCTATATTTCCAGATTGATTGAGAGAAGGAAAAAATATATTTTAATGCAAGAGATTTAAGTTGTCTTTTTTCCTACTTTTTAAAATTATATTTCGATTTTTTTATTTCTATCAATATTATTAAGTCCGTATCAACCGGAAATTAGTATGATAAGAAGTTGTCCAGACCGCTTGGAATTTAAAAACGAGTGTTATTCCACTGTAAACCAGTCAATCAGCAAAAAACAACGATATTTGCATTAATATTATGGTAAGAACAAAGACTAAACCGTTTTTGAAGCGAAAAAAGGTGCCGAAATTCTACTTTCACTTTGGGCAGCAAAAAACGTGTCCTCCTTTCTCTTTTAACATATATCCCTGGCGATGTGAAAATATAACTGCGAGCCCCTTTGTCTGGAGGTGTGCCTCTTCTTCCGTAAATTGCCGTTTTCGGGTGAAGACGACCGAGGTAAGACGAGTCCACGTGCACTCGTCTTTACTCGTTGTGACATCCAATCAGAACCCCTCTAACAAGAAAAAAAATCATTTAAATGTATACCCTAAGTCGGGAATGTCACATTATATACCCTGTCTGATAGCTGAATAACAGATATATTACGGATTTAACCATTGGTTTTTTTTCAAATACAGACTCCAACCGTATTAAATATATTTGTGTCTTTTATTTTAATTTTTTCGTATTTCTAGATGTCCTTTTCCGTACCTTTGACGTCATTCTTCAATGGCGTCAAAATATGTGTCACGTCATATTTCATGTATGAGGTGTCTCATGAAGGAATATACTGTACTTTCAATACAATATTAGTGAGAAAAGCTCAAATATCAGTAGAAAGCTACTTAGTTTATTAGTCGGTGTCACAAAAGTCAATTTTATGTGATGTGTATTTCATAACGCTCAATGATATTGATCTGATAATTTATGCACATTAGTTACTGATCAATGGCGGACGTCTCTAGGAGTTCGCGATAGTGAAAGTTGTTGGTTTACGGAAGAAATAGGTACTTACATGCGTTGTTGGGAAAGCCCGGGTAATCTTCCATTCGTGATAGAAATTTTTGTGTCTTTTTGCTCGTTTCGCTGCGCTCCACTCGCGAAAAGACATAAAATTTCTATCACTCGTGGAAGATCACCCGGTCTTTCCCAAGAACGTATGCAAGAACCTATTATTCTTCATCTACAAACCATGCAGGTGTTCTTCGCATTCTTAGTTTTACGGGTTTAGCAGTACCCATGTCAATGGCATGTTCTAATTCAGTGAAATTACCCAAGTCCAAGTCATCCTGGGCAAAAACATCACTGTATTCTGACAACAATCTTTTTACTTCAGACTTCTGGTGTTTATACAGCCCCTCGGTGGACAACCTAAACAACTCTTCTATATGTTTTGGTAAAGTATCTGTCTTCTTCGAGACCCTAGTTTTTGATTCTGTTTCAGCACATACGACTTGTGCCTCTTCAACAGTGGCAATTTCCTCTCCACGGTGCAGGATTATATTTTTGTCAGTAACATTGGCAAAGCACAGCTCTGGCTTACCTGTCTTAGAACAAACAGTTCTTGGTATCAGAAGTGACTGCACTTCGGTAGGCTCCACAATAAAATCTTTACTCTGTGGAGTAGTCTCGCATGTTAGCCTGACAACCGAACTGGGTGGAATTACTGTACGGGTTGGTATTGTTACCCGATTAACTGAAGGTTTAGCTTCAGTACCAAAAGTTACATTCATAGTTTTTCCATTTAAAGTTAGAGTTAACTTTTCCAAGTCCAGATTGGCCCTGTACTTACTTAGGAAATCCATTCCCAGCAACATATCACAATCTATGGGTGCCACATGCAAAGTCTGTCTGAACTCAAAACCGAGTATAGAGAAACACATCGGTTGCATAACTCGACATTTCAAGCTCATCTCTCGACCAGCCGTGTGAAGCTGGGTTTCCCTTTCTGTATAAGGTTTCGATGGCAACTGATCAAATATTTGATCATTTAGGATCGTAACCTGGGTACCCGTGTCAATGATGGCATTTACCTTCTGGTTCTGAATATCAACCCCTATTCTTATCATTCTTGCCGTTCTCAAGTAATTAAGTGTGGCCGTTCCAGTTATGCCATCATTTGACTCGCTATCTCTCGACTTAAAAGTAACTCTATCTCTTTTCTTTAAAGACGACTGACCTCTTCCCTGATTTTGTTTCTTGTTATCTGGGCAGTCTCTTCGTAAATGTCCTAACTTATTACACAGGTAACAGCGTCTAGTTACCGGACTTTGTCGCGGTCTAGTTGACTCCTGACTTTGTCGCAGTCTGGTGGGCTCCGGACTACTCGGTCGGCCTCTCCAGTTTCTGTTAAATAAAGCACCTTCTCGTGACATAACAGGTTTATCATTAAGTTGTTCACCTATCGCCTTCAAGCTTGCCATCATCTCCTTCATTTGGTTCTCTATATTAAATTTCCATTCGGAGTCTTGAGGTTTTGTCATACCAGTGGCTTGGACTGACACCGGTTCTACCGGATCAAATGTTACCAGATCATTAGTTGTCTCTATATTCCGGTTTCCCTGCACCGCCTTCTTAGAGTGTTAATACCATTTTAGTGTATAAATAGCTGCCTCCATTGATTGGGGTTTTTGTACACATGCGTGCTGTCCAGCATCCATATCATAACACCCCTGACAGAACCTTAGCGTAAATTGTTCGTTCATATAAGATTCAGGAAGTTCACGAAAAGCTTTATTTATTAAAGACAACACTCGGTCTGCCCAGTCCTCTAGGGATTCATGTTTATCCTGTTTGCAATTATTAAATTGTATCATGGACATTTCCGGTACATCCTGGAACCCAAATCGCTTTTTTTCCAGCTTCTCTATTATTTCTGGATAGGTAATCTGTGGATCACGTTCCAATAATAACGTGAAGTACCCCCCAGCCTTGTCCTCCAGGCTCCACAAAAGCTGATCTTTCTTTTGTTCTTCTGTCCATCCGGCAGTGCGGACATATTCCCTAAGCTTTGTATAGAATACTTTCCAGCTGGTTTTGCCGGTGTACTTCAAGGATTTGTACATTCCCATGAAATAGCGACGGTCTTGCTGCCTATCCATATTGATGCCTTGTCTTATTGGTGATACTCGAGGTGGTGTACGTCGATCAGCATCTAGACAATCTTCATGTGAGGAGTGTGCCACTTGTGGTTCATCCACCTCTGTCTGCGAATATTCATCAGATTCATCTGATGGAGAATAATACCTATCATAATGGTCGCTGAGTAGTAGCTGGACGACGTCGACGACAATTATGGATGGTAGGTTGACGGTGGTGGTTACCACGATATCTATCTGGTGAGTGTGATGACTCAGACTGATTGTCACACCTTGATGTAGGAATCACAGGTCTCCATGATTGAACTGATGATCGATCAGAACGGTGGTCTTGATTCCAATTATAATCAAGTGATACGTCTGGCAAACCCGATGTATGTTTACGTGTTGAATCCACCAATCTGTCACTCTCAGTTTTCATTTGTTGTAAGACATTGTACATTTCGCCCAACATATTCGGTTCTTGTTGAACCGATATATGTGGTGGGGGCACTGAATATGTATTATTACCTTGTGTTATTATATGTGTACCCCATAACATACCCGGTGATGTATTTGGTGTATGTTGTACATGTGCTGTACTGTACTGTTGTTGGGTTCCAGTATTTGAAGGAACATGATCTATATCAGGACATACATGTACTGTTGATATTCCAGATTGTACCGGAGCCGAAGAAACAACGCGATTTAGAGGGGGCGTGCGGGGCGTGCGGGGCGTGCGCCCCCCCTAAAATTCGCAAAGCATATGTTATGCAACGTTAATTAAGCAGTTCAACAAACAACTTTTCATGAATGGTCAGTAATTCAAAGATTATTCCATTCTGATTTGTTCCGGGGTACCAGACATCAACTATTTTCTCACGCTAATTAAGCATTATTTCTTCAGTCAATTTTACAACTATAAGAAAAACAAATCTTTACAGATCAAAGCATTTAGTAAACTTAAATTCTTTCAACATCAGTATCATTCATAACCAGATACAAATTGATGAATTACACGCAGAAGACATCTTCATGTAATTTGGAATTCCCCGGACACATTTACAATATGTTAACATTAATGCTGCATGAAACGATTCTGATCATCTAATTTAGTTACGTTAGCTAATCAGAAATCAACAACAAGTTGATGTATTGACAATTTTCGCTTTTGTTTGTCTATGCAAGAACGGTCGAATCGTACGTTTTCAATGAATGAATCAAACGACGAAAAGAAAAACTCCTTCCGGACGGGCATTATTAACTAGAACCACCCGAAAGGACAAGCACCGAAAGTACAGACCAATTAATGAAATGAGGAATGCGTTAATACTAAACCAATAGTTCTTTGAAGGGTTAAAATATCGTGATTGATCAGTCATGAGTTGAACAATTCGCATCACGGTTGTTCAAAAAAAGTTTTACTTTAGGTTCTTATAATCTGACAAAAACATACTGTTAACAATTATCCGACAAAATTAAGACTCAAAGTCAAGTTTTTTTGGTCTGATAAAAATGGTGTGGTTGGTTCAAAATTGTCGTTCAAATAAATGTCTGTAATTCCTCAAACTCCCTGAGCTTCCGGGGGCTTCGCCCCCCTGGGCCGTCTACCAGGGCTCTACCCTCGACCCGCTGGGGACCTAAAAGCGGTCTCCAGACCTCTCGCCTACTCACGCTCCCCCTAACCACAAATCCTGGATCCGCCCCTGGTATGTACCCTGCTGCAAACGCATGTCTCCTGCCAGATCATGTGATAACTCTCCAGCCACCACCTTTTTTGACTCATAATTGGAAAAGGTCTGTATGAATCATTACTACCTAATGACCCCATGTATAACTGAGATACTTGATCAGTATCTAAGAAATTATTGCTTTTCATCGGTGCTGAAACCAAAGGTTTATAAACCCGAGTCATTTCGGGGACTGACGCAGGCTGTGATGAAACACCGTGTCTGTACGATGGGGACACTTTCTGGGAAAGCAATTCATCACTATTGCCCACCCTTGGTTCCTCAACCTTTTTCAATCTCTGATACATGTCTAAAGGATCAAGATCTGTGAAATCAGACACCATTGTGGTATAGTCTATCATTTCAAACAATTCTGGAGAGATGACTAAATAAGGGATATTTGCCAATCTATCCCTGTTGAACTGTACCCCTTCCTCTCTCATTTTGCAGATCTTATCGGCAATTTTATTGCCCACACCCGGCAGTCTTAATAACTCCCACCTGCTACAGGTGTTTATTTTTACCTCTGCCATTCTATCCTTTATAAAATCAAAACAATTGTATATATGTCTTGTATACCATGTTCCGTTTTTCACAAAAAAGTATGGACAACTTTTACGTTTCAGTGGGCAGGGCGTAGAAAAGATCAATGATGATATAAAAAAAATTCATTATTCAAAAACAAACAAATGGGACGCAACGGTCGATGCCTTACAAGTTCGAAAAAGGATAGAACATTTGACATCAGAGAACTGCGAGCGCGATAAGCGAAACTACACCAAAGGTACGAACGAGTATTGGAGTGATATAATTTTTCAGCAAAGAGCCCCTAAAAAGGCTAAATTTATGAGGAAATGGCACTCGTAGCTGACAAATATTCTGAAAATGACCCGGTCCCTTGTTCAATCGACGACCTTTCCGTAACCGAGATTAGAGACGAATTGAAAAAAATAGGCGTTAAAACGAGATTAAAAAACAGAAAAACTTTGAGACCTTTCAAAGAGTAAATGACAATGATTATGTTGTTATTTTCTGCGTTCTCATGTCAGGAACCGATTTATCGGTAGTCAAAAGTAACTACGAGTTATTCTTCATCTTATATTGCTATTTTCTGTACAAAAGAAACAAATACCCAAATTCTGTGTTGTCGTCGATAATATTTCCCCGGAAATAAATAAGCATCATGGCGAAAGATACAGCAGCTTGGTTTGGTGCCTCTCTATAACAACGACGACGACTTCAGACTGTTCTGTGGTATGATGGATGGTCTTGCCTTTTTACCAGTACCTGATTTGACCAATGGTATTCATCTGCTTAGAACACTATGCCCTGATGACCTACCAGAGGCAGCTGAGCTCCTAGATTACTTTGATTCAGCTTACATCAGTGATAGACTTAGACAACATAATCCAGCACAAAATCATGCAGTCCGTCTGGTCTTAAGACGCAGCCCACCTATGTTTCCACCAGCCATTTGGAACGTACATGATGCTACAGTCAACGGTGATGCCAGAATCAACAACATGTGCGAAGGCTGGAACAACAAGTTCTTCAACCTGGTAGGACATGCCCATCCGTCTATATGGCGTGTGATCGAGTGGTGTCAAAAGGAAAAAGCTACTGTCCGTACTATTATTCAGCAAAATGCCGTTGGTAACCCACCAGTTAAGCGTACTCAACAGAGACATGTTCAGCTCCAGGAGCGTTTACGTTTACAGAACCTATGCAGAGACCTCACTACTGGCCAGAAGACCATTGTCGAGTTCTTGTGTGGAGTTGGGTGGAACATCAGACTCAATCACCAACATTATTGCTTAAGAGACAATTGACATTATGAACATTTACAATTTTAAACTGGAAATATTCAATGTTTGTATGTTCATCATTATATCGTTATGATTTGATATATTTCATATGTTATTTGTTATATGACTTATAAATGCTCCAATCATTGATGTGATTAATTAAATGTAAATGCTAATTCATTGGGTTTTTTTTAAATTATTTTCTAATTAGAAAGAGTTGGATGGGTGAATATCAACGAGTCAAATTTTGGTTCTCATATATCAAGGTCTCTATAAGAATCATTCCTTTATAATTAGAAGGAGTTGGGATTCAATACATATCAATGAGACATCAATCGAATTTGGTTCTCAATCAAGGTCTTGAATAAATATAAAAAAAAACAAAAAAACACACAAACAAATAAAGAAAAAACACAACAAAACGTCAAAAACAAAACAAAAATAATTATACACACTGTGACTTTCCGGGGTATAGTAAATGTGGAAAAAATATATTGTGACTCTTTTTCCTGTGATTTTTTTTCTACCGACGCAACACATACTTACGATATTATATTGAACACAGACACTATATCAATATTAATTCCATACAGTCAATGATAAGGAAAAAATCGTCATTTTTTCTATAAAATTTACCGATTCTGAAGCTTGGAAGAAAAAAGTAATTAATCTAAAGTAATTTTTTTTTAGTTATTTGGCTGGGTATAAAAATTTCACGCTTGTTAAGCATTTTTTCTATAAAATTTACCGATTCTGAAGCTTGGAAGAAAAAAGTAATTAATCAAAAGTAATTTTTTTTTAGTTATTTGGCTGGGTATAAAAATTTCACGCTTGTTAAGTTTTCAGGTCATATAGACGTAAAATTCCCAAGTATTGCGTCTGAACTTGATTTATTTTTACTTCTCGCAGCCCCTTCCTATGTGCATGTCCCCTCCCCTCTTCAAGTTAAATGACAGGTCCCCAAATCTTAAAAAAGAAATTTAACATGTAGTTTTGCAAGATGAGTGTACTGTTTTGTGCAGTATACCATTTAAATTTTGCCAGATTGGTCACCGATTTAAAATGTCTTTTTATCTCGACAGTCTTTCTTATAATAATAGAAGCCATAATTTGTTGCATATTTGAATATGAATATATGTTGTTTATCTCATCGTTAGCAAGGGGTAAACTTTAAGAAAATAATGAAAAAAATTCTCACGGGCAAAAACTGAAAAAAATACATATAATAAATAATTGAATAATTAAACAACAACAGTAATTTTGCAATTATTTCGAAGCGGCACTAGTAAGCATTCTCAAGTAACAGTACCCGGCCTACCTTACAAAATGGTGGGGGGTCTTCCGGGGCCGCTGGACCCCGACCCCTGTACATACGGATTCCGATGCCAATTTTAGACCCAATCTCAAGACTGTTGTCTAACTAAAGCCTCTTTAAGCCCCAATTTTTGAAGAATAATCCAAGCAAAAACATATACCCCTTTTCAGCTATCCGTGACAAAAATATTACCCCATGTCAGACATATAATCAATAATAGGACCACGTTTGTCAGAACATCACCATGTATATAGGAAGTAATATCCCCCCACGTAACTGTCATTTTCATTTTGTCATTCGGCAGAGTATAGCTGGAATATCACTGATGTGGCGTTTAGCAGTCAACAATCATGAATCAATCAATTCGTCATTGCTAGTTGAAGAACGATTTTTTTTAAATATAACCTGGAAAACAATGAACTTTTCTACTATCCTTATGGCCATTGAATTGTGTTATATTCTAATTATTTTCACAAAACTTGAGTTATTTGTAGCTTTTTAAAAGTTAAACAATCAACATGTCTAAGTTTTAAACACGGCGATCATGGGGACGTAGGAAATCGGGGGACGGAAACGAACATTTAGATGTCATGGACAGATTTCAAGGCAAAAATGAATAAATCTAAAATCGATAAATATAAGATCAATAATAATAATAAAACAAATACAAAACATGAATTTAACGTTAAATATGAAAGATATAAACAAGATAGTAAAGGACGAAGTCCTTCTAACGGTAAGCTGTCCGATTTTTCCTTCTATATTGATAGCTAAAAATCTGCTCACCGGAAGTTTAAAAAATAGATCAATTGATAATTTAGAAACGCAAAAGAAATCTATTTCAGTGAAAAATTCCCAATTCTTTGATTATTTACTCTATGAAAAATCGAAATAAACTTTTAATAAAATTCTAATAAAAAAATCTCTTTCTACGAAACTCCCGATGGAATAGACTGACTCAATCTGTCTCAATCTAGCAGAGGTACGAGCCAGGGGACAGAACTCGTCAGTTTACCGATGGAAGAGCGGCGTAGGTAAAATGAACGCCATAACAAATCGGCTACACAATTCATTCAAAATGAAAGATAATAGCCTCACCGGACGCAATTACGAACGAAATAAAAAGTATGTCCCCTAATTGTTCCTTCAAAACATGAATTAAAAAAATGCTCTTATAAATAGATACCCCGCTAAATTACTCGTGTTTTGGGAGAAAATTATTCATGCGCAGTTGTTGAATGTTGCAGACGACGGGTTTTCATATTTGTAAACAGAAAACGATCGACAATTGCACTTGGAATCTATCGCTCAAATTCATTGAGGTTCGCATATTTTGTTATCTTAATTGTAATTGGAAAGAATATGAGCTCCTGGTTCTATGCATATGTAGACCACATTGAAATTAAAACAAAAACAGTCAATATAATACATTTTCTTTACCTTGATCTATCCCAAAATGTCAAAATCCGTGATGTACCTTATTCATTGAAGAGTCCAAGGAATTCCGAATGCAAACTGGCACACATTTATGGTATGAATAAAGGAAAGGTTTTTATGTCATGTGTATTATATACAAATAGATATGTGAACGTAAATGAATGAATGCTCTTTCAATTTTAACAGTTGTCATTAAATAATTTACACTAGAAAGGTTATTATGATGTCGTTCGAAATTGTGTCCGGATCTAGGTCACAGAGTGACTAGAACGGGGTCATGAAAATCTGTTCCAAATTAAAACCCGTAACAATGCATTGAATAATATATGGGCTATGATTCAAAAGGAATATTGGTGTTTATAATCTGAAATATGAACATGCAATCAGCTTCATCAATTTGGTCAAATTTATAAATTATTATCAAATGCCACGGTCAATATCATCGAAATTGTTCGTAATTGCGTCCGGTGGCGGTGAGGCTAACGTGTACGGATCATCGTATTATTGAAATTTTAGGACTTCGTCCTTCAAACAGGTTGCCTGTCTCATATTATCTAATCCTCTCTTACAGTCATGTTAAGGCAGTCCTTTTTTTTTGCAACATAAATTTATGACAATTGATGACAATGTAATATTTTCATGACGCAGACGTTTGTTTTTTTAATAGCATTGTTGTACGACTTTGATAAATCTATACTCTGTCGTACTGAATATTAAATAATTATATGTTCGTTATGAAAGAATAGTAAATACTAAATAATGCCATTTATAAATTTATAGAAACAAACGTAACAATTTTCAAGCATCTTGATTTTTGGTGAACTGTCAATCTGTTTACTTTTCCGGTGTATCAGGCTGGATGGTCCGGCCGCTAGATGTTCCGGACGGCCAAAATTGCCTAGGCAATTTGTTCCGGTTCGGCACTTTGAGCCTAGGCTATTTGTTCCGATGCCAGGCAATATGGGCCGACCTGCTTTTACATTTATAAACCTATATATGTTTTGTAATTTACAACGTATTATCAATAAAAATATTCATCTCGGCTATGTGTGTATATATTTTTTAATTCGTAATTCGTTTGTTTGTTTGTTGGCAAGCTCACTAAAATCGAAAATGTTGGTCAACGGTTTGATAAAATAGCCGCGAGTGTCCCATGCGTAATACCATATATGAACGTGAACACTTGTCATCTCAGTTCCACATTATTAAATTCATTTGTACAATATTTCAGTGCACGTTAACATGGACGAGAGTGCGTACTCGACACTGTTGAAATACGTTGAAAATACAGAATATACTAGTACTGAAAATTTAACAGAAAGTGAAAAAAGGAAGTTAAGGAAGCAAGCAAAACATTATGTCTCAAAGGATAACCTTTTATACTACGTTAGTGCAAAGGGAGAAAATAGACGAGTGGTTAGAGAAACAGAAAAGCATAGGATTCTTCGTGCTTGCCATTCCGATAGTACCGCTGGTAAATATATCTTCTATGTCTTTTAAATATCGAATTAGACGTTGCATGGTATTACTAGAGTAATTGTATTTTAATACATGCAGTACAGTTACAAATTTTAACTGTAATATTGAAATATTGAAAATATGAAGCATTTGAAATTCAATTCACAACAGACTTTTTTAGAAGGTTCCTTTAAAAAAGAACATTTATATAAGAAATAATACATACAGTTGTTTTACGAGTGTTCAAATAATAAACAAATATGCATTTTTCAGAGGTACTGCGAATGTCAAGTATTGCAACAATATGTTTTGCATACATAGGAACCATAGCTGCCAGTTCACTCCCTTTTTCATTTTTTTTTTTTCAATTTGACTTTTGAAAATATTGAAAAATATATTGAGTTCATTCAAGATTATGCCGAGCCTTTACACGTTCGTTTCTGTCTTTTATGTCACTTTGGTAGAGATAAAACGGAATCTAAAATCAGGGAAAGATACTATTGGGCTATTGTGACTCTTAAAACCATACACGAATGTTGTAAAGTTTGTAATAAAAGTTATTTCTTCTTGTGCCTTAATTTACGTCAGTATGATACTTTTGTTGCATTAGCTATTGCATTCAACTTGGGTCGGAACAAATTACCTAGACCCGGACCATTCAGCCTAGGCTATTCATTCCGACCGGCCCTTTTAGCCTAGTCTATGTATTCCGGCCGGCCCATCTGGCGGGTCGGAACAAATTGCCTGCTACACCGGAAGTCGCGATCATTTCGCGCTTGCATTTGACAATACCTGTACAAAAGCATAACAGTTACGTCAAGACTCGAGTACACAGAAGTTTTACAATTACTGATGTGGTAAGTATTTTTTTTTTATTAGAAATTGACCTTCTAATTTATACCAAGATCCTACATAAATGCACCAACGTTACGTGTACGTTTTAAATGAAATAACCCTTAGGCCTTACGCCATAAAAATCACGGCCACTCTAGCTCTTCTTCAAGTCTTCACTTCAGTTCATGATCATGTATTAATGCATGTGTTAACCATTTTTTTCGGTGGGTAACAGATCGACAGTAAGAAAATATTCTTCAATGGTGCAAATTTAGTGTCTGGGAGCAAGTCCCTGTGACCCGATTGGGATTTCTGGATAAATTTTAACATATTTTACACCAAAACATTCGGAATTGTCTATATTTTGATTGTTTATTTGCTCATTATGTTTATATGAGTGGTTTTTATTTGTACATAATTTTTCCATGATTTTTAATTTTTAGGATTTATTTTTAGTTGAAATATATAGGAAAATCAAAGTCAATTTTTATTTGTTGTGTTTAAATTATGTACAAATAAAAATCACTCATAACAACATAATGAGTAAATAAACAATCAAAATATTGACAATTCCGAATGTTTTGGTGTAACATTTGTTATAATCTATCCAGAAATGACTTCATAATAAATCTAAGCTATAAGTTGTAGCATGGGGCAGCACTGGTCCGGTACCGGGTCGTTTCACCCCACTTAATCGCTATTATATAATAATAGATGAAGTCTTTTTCGACAATTCTTTGGTAATTATTAGTTGTATACAAAATAAATAATAACATAAAAATAAAATAAAAATAATAAAAATATATGATAAACAACGGAATTAACATCATCATGATGTTATATTATAATATTTAATAATTATTGGTCAATTATTGTTATATGATATAAATAATATATTAAAAAATGCTTTTTTTTTGTTTAGAAAAAAAAATGTTTGTCATATTTGTGTTTACCCCATCGACCTATTTTTTTAGAAAGCATGTTAATTATGAGGAAGACAAAAATAAAGTACCCATGAACAAGTCTTACAACATCCAAAATACAAATATTTGCAATGGTATTTTCCATATTTCATTTTTTAAAGCACTATTAATAAATGAGGGCGAAATGACCCGGGGCGAACGGGATTCGGGGCGAAGTGACCTGGATTCCACTGGTCCACAGCGGTCAGGTTCTGATGTAGAGTCCTGGTATGGGTATTCAGTGCCTGAAATGAGGGCTAGCCTTTGGCTGGCCCGGAAAAAAAATTTTGGGCCAGTAAAAAATTAGAGTCACTGGTCCAAATGGCATAATGGTGGCCCAATCATTTTGTGACATTTTTTTTGGTATCAGGACATCTCGGTACTGAACATACGAGACATCTCGGTACTGGAAATTTCGGTACTGAATAATAAAAATAATTTGATTGAATTTTAATTTTTTTTTTTTACATGTAGACGTTGTTTATACAAATGTTTATGTGTTTTTTTTTTTAATCATCTTTAATTAAATGGACATCAAAGAGGCAATTCATTAATATGTGTAAATAACTTTTGTTTTGATAACTAAGTCCCTTTATCAATAAATCACAGATAAACTTAACAGGATGATTATTTTCATTTGTTTTGATTACATAAATGTGTTAATTAGATAGCTTTAATTACCAAATTTAATTTCTTTAATCATAGATCAATGCTTTAATCTTTTGTTTTACTTCAAAAGACGATACAAGCTGAATTTTATCCTTACAAGTTGTTTCGGCCGTAGTTGATTCGGCCTTAGTTGATGCGGCCTTACGCAAATCCGGCCTTATATCAAATTAATGTTCCGGCCTTATCATATATTTATGCGGCCTACGGCAAATCCGGCCTTATATCAAATGGAAAAGAATAATTAAAAAATAAAAGTTCTATTTAAGTTTAAAATATTATTTAAATATTCATGGATATGATGAATAAAATATTGGAACTTGTAGTGTTTTCACAAGATTTACTCGTAACTCAATATGAAAAGCCATAATAAATCGTTATTATTTTTAAAAAAAATTAATTAGTAATTTTTGGTAATAATAACGGAAATCTTTCCATTGAAGTTGATGATTAGGAAAACAATTCAGGTTGATATACCAAGCTGTCAACAAGCGAAATTCCTTAGATGTTCTCTTGCAATTAATTATCATTTGTTTAATAGTCGTATAATTGCACTGGCAGTATGATTATAAGGGTTACCAAAAAGTAAAAGGAAGCCATACTATAAATTATTCAAAAAGTACTCCAATTCTTTTGATGAAGCCGCACTAATATGTGCACATTTTGGTGATGGTCCTACTAATTTCAAAACTATCAACTATGTCGTTTCCTTGCATTGTGTGTGAGCAGAACGTCCGTCCAAAGCAGCATGCTTTAGAGTGTGACAGTTGTTTCCAGGGGCAACACAGACTATGTAATAGTAGGACCATCACTTAATTATTTACTCAAATCATCACAATGTGTCGTTTTATTGTATGTATCATATATATCCATAGATACACATCATTCTTATCTGAGGCCGCATTAATTAACCAAGGCCGTATCAACTAAGGCCGAATCAACTAAGGCCGCATTTGTTTAAGGCCGGATTTGCATAAGGCGGAAAAGTTTTCAGGCCGGATCAACTCGAAAGCAATTTTATTTGAGAAATATTTGCCAAGCCGAAAACACCCCAATGCATATATTTCTATCTAATGAAACCTGACTTTACTTGTTATAACCTTTTTGACAACCTTGACGCCATTGACTAGGGTGGTCTTAAGAAACGATGCTAGTCCATCGGATGGGGACAATAGAAGGCTGATTTGTGTAAGGGGAGATCAATGCCATGCTCACATTAAAGATAAAATAATCTCTCAGTTCGGGGTAACGTCAGTTGGTTATTCATTCCAAACAAGTATCTCACCAGTTTGTTGAAATAACAAACGGTGCTGTCATTTTCTGTTATATATTAAACAACTGTTAACTTTTCCTGTTTTTTTTAATTTGTAAACAAAAGTTCTTGTTCCAAAAAAGAAAACCACTCCCAATTGTCATTAAAATGTAGCAGTGTACACATGAACTATGAAAAGTTTAAAAGAAGTGACAGGCCAGATCGTTTCCGTAGTTTGACATTACTGTCAACGATTTTCTCTCCGTTGTTGGGGAAAAGTTTTTCAATGATTACCTAAGGATTGACACAAAAAGGTCTCCGATTTCTGTAAAATGAAATTCATACATGTTGTATGATGTACATTTTGCAGCAGATTGAATGAATAAATTTCCGAACCGTGGTCGTGGATACCAGATCGCAAACATTATAAGTTGACAAAATTCTCTTTATTGTTCACAACTTTCCACTTCGTCCGTGATTTTTAACAATTTTAATAATTAAATCATAAAGAAACAAAAAAACACGTTTCTTTTCTAATATTTAGTGAATACTTGTGTATTACATGAAAACGTGTAGGAAACGTGTATTGATTGGCTCGATAAAAATACATAATTGGGGAGAACAGTAAATTACATTAGCTGTGTATTCATTGGCTACAAAAATGTATTTGGACCAATCGCTGTGCTCGTAACAAACTGTTTTCGACTAGAACAGAAGAGTTATCTATCGTTACAGTTTATGTCGGGTTTCGAAAAAACAACAATTTTTAACGGTCTAATAGGCAATCGCCCAAACGTTTTTTGTTGGGCCAGTGACTACCTAATTTGGAGCAGCTTTCGGTCGCCCGAATAAGATATTAGTCGCATTTGGCGACTGGGCGACCGTCCATTTCAGGCACTGGTATTATACTGTCTTACTTCTTACTCTTCGCTATGTTCATGAATTGAGTATCAGGAGATTGTTATTTGTATATTATACATGTACTACAGAAGGGCAATACAAAAATGTAGGAGCCGTCGTGGTCGTGATCGTATGGTAGTTGGATTAACAACTACCTGTGCAATCAGTGCATATGATATCACCTCTAAAGTTGTGAGTTTGAATCCAGCAGATGGGGAGGTGTACTCGATACAACATTATGTGATTGAGTTTGTCAGTAATTTGCAGCAGGTCTTTTGTTTTCTCCAGGTACTCCAGTTTCCTCTACAAATAAAACTGACCGCCACATATTTAACTGAAATATTGTTGAAAGTGGTATTAAAGACCATAACAATAACCTTAACCCTACAAAAATGTATTTATATACACCTACATCGTACTATAATTATACAAAAATGATAATGAATGCAGGATAAATACTATTTCTTGATTTTAACAAGGTTCTGTCTTTAATTAAATTATGACAATATCAGCATTGAACGTGCAACTTATAATTTAATTGTTCATTAGTTACAAAGAATATTGATGTGTTTGCCCCCTCCCCCCATTTTTGGCAAATATTTAACTTAATTACAGTTTCAGTTCATGGTACTTTGTTATATTTTATATCTTTAATTTCTAACAAAATTTCAGACACATATGATTTGATGTACCCTCAGGAGAGGCTTGTTGGTTTCTCTGTGTTATTAAGCCCATCTGATTATGCATCATTTTAGAATTTTTAAATTATCTTTAAATGAATAATACACAGATCAAGTTTGTTCTTGCAGTTTCCTTTCAAAAAACAACATTTTAATACCTAACATCTCTGATGAGTGACAACAGGCTCCCTGGAGCCTATTTTTTTTCACTC